>JAUPFP010000226.1:0-66920 GCA_036925085.1 Brachycybe producta
TTTTAATTTCAATTTCAACTTCAATTTCAACTTCAATTTCAACTTCAATTTCAACTTCAATTTCAACTTCAATTTCAACTTCAATTTCAACTTCAACTTTAATTTCAACTTCAATTTCAATTGCAATTTCAACTTCAATTTCAACTTCATTTTCAACTTCAATTTTAACTTCAAATTCAACTTCAATTTCAACTCAATTTCAACTTCAAATTCAACTTCAAATTCAACTTCAATTTCAACTTCAATTTCAACTTCAATTCACCTCCAATCAACTTCAATTCAACTTCAATTTCAACTTCAATTTAACATCTATTTCAACTTCAATTTTAACTTAAATTTCAACTTCAATTTCAACTTCAATTCAACTTAATTTAACTTCAATTTCAACTTCAATTTTAACTTTCAATTTCAACTTCAATTTCAACTTCAATTTCAATTGCATTTCAACTTCAATTTCAACTTCAATTTCAACTTCAATTTCAACTTCAATTTCAACTTCAATTTCAACTCAATTTCAACTTCAATTTCAACTTCAACTTAATTTCAACTTCAATTTCAATTGCAATTTCAACTTCAATTTCAACTTCATTTTCAACTTCAATTTTAACTTCAATTTCAACTTCAAATTTCAACTTCAATTTCAACTTCAATTTCAACTTCAAATTCAACTTCAATTTCAACTTCAATTTCAACTTCAATTTCACCTCCAATTTCAACTTCAATTTCAACTTCAATTTCAACTTCAATTTTAACATCTATTTCAACTTCAATTTTAACTTAAATTTCAACTTCAATTTCAACTTCAATTTCAACTTTAATTTTAACTTCAATTTCAACTTCAATTTTAACTTTCAATTTCAACTTCAATTTCAACTTCAATTTCAACTTCAATTTCACTCCAATTACAACTTCAATTTCAACTTCAATTTCAACTTCAATTTCAACTTCAATTTCAACTTCAATTTCAAATTCAATTTCAACTTCAATTTTAACTTCAATTTCAACTTAAACTTCAACTTAAATTTCAACTTAAATTCAACTTCAATTTTAACTTCAATTTCAACTTCAATTTCAAATTTAATTTCAACTTCAGTTTTAATTTCAATTTCAACTTCAATTTCAACTTCAATTTCAACTTCAATTTCAAATTCAATTTCAACTTCAATTTTAACTTCAATTTCAACTTAACTTCAACTTAAATTTCAACTTAAATTTCAACTTCAATTTAACTTCAATTTCAACTTCAATTTCAAATTTAATTTCAACTTCAGTTTTAATTTCAATTTCAACTTCAATTTCAACTTCAATTTCAACTTCAATTTCAACTTCAATTTCAACTTCAATTTCAACTTCAATTTCAACTTCAACTTTAATTTCAACTTCAATTTCAATTGCAATTTCAACTTCAATTTCAACTTCATTTTCAACTTCAATTTTAACTTCAATTTCAACTTCAATTTCAACTTCAATTTCAACTTCAATTTCAACTTCAAATTCAACTTCAATTTCAACTTCAATTTCAACTTCAATTTCACCTCCAATTTCAACTTCAATTTCACTTCAATTTCAACTTCAATTTTAACATCTATTTCAACTTCAATTTTAACTTAAATTTCAACTTCAATTTCAACTTCAATTTCAACTTTAATTTTAACTTCAATTTCAACTTCAATTTTAACTTTCAATTTCAACTTCAATTTCAACTTCAATTTCAACTTCAATTTCAACTCCAATTACAACTTCAATTTCAACTTCAATTTCAACTTCAATTTCAACTTCAATTTCAACTTCAATTTCAACTCCAATTACAACTTCAATTTCAACTTCAATTTCAACTTCAATTTCGACTTCAATTTCAACTTCAATTTCAACTTCAATTTCAACTCCAATTACAACTTCAATTTCAACTTCAATTTCAACTTCAATTTCGACTTCAATTTCAACTTCAATTTCAACTTCAATTTCAACTCCAATTACAACTTCAATTTCAACTTCAATTTCAACTTCAATTTCGACTTCAATTTCAACTTCAATTTCAACTTCAATTTCAACTTCGAATTTAACTTCAATTTTAACTTTAATTTCATCTTCAACTTCAATTTCAAACTTATTTTCAACTTCAACTTAACTTCAACTTCAACGTCAACTTCAACTTCAACTTCACTTTCAAGTTCAACTTCAAATTCAAATTCAATTTCAACTCCAATTTCAACTTCAATTTCAACTTCAATTTTAACTTCAATTTTAACTTCAATTTCAACTTATATTTCAACTTCAGTTTCAACTTCAATTTCAACTTCAATTTCAACTTCAATTTCAACTTCAATTTCAACTTCAATTTCAACTTCAATTTCAACTTCAACTTTAATTTCAACTTCAATTTCAATTGCAATTTCAACTTCAATTTCAACTTCATTTTCAACTTCAATTTTAACTTCAATTTCAACTTCAATTTCAACTTCAATTTCAACTTCAATTTCAACTTCAATTTCAACTTCAATTTCGACTTCAATTTTAATTTCAATTTCAACTTCAATTTCAACTTCAATTTCAACTTCAATTTCAACTTCAATTTTAACATCAATTTCAACTTCAATTTCAACTTCAATTTCAACTTCAATTTCAACTTCAATTTCAACTTCAATTTCAACTTCAATTTCAACTTCAACTTCACTTTCAGGTTCACCTTCAAATTCAACTTCAGTTTCAACTTCAATTTCAACTTCAATTTCAACTTCAATTTCAACTTCAATTTCAACTTCAAATTTAACTTCAATTTTAACTTTAATTTCATCTTCAACTTCAATTTCAAACTTATTTTCAACTTCAACTTAACTTCAACTTCAACGTCAACTTCAACTTCAACTTCACTTTCAAGTTCAACTTCAAATTCAAATTCAACTTAAACTTTAACTTTACTTAAACTTAAACTTCAATTTTAACTTCAATTTCAACTTCAATTTCAACTTCAATTTCAACTTAATTTTAACTTCAATTTCAACTTCAATTTTAACTTTCAATTTCAACTTCAATTTCAACTTCAATTTCAACTTCAATTTCAAATTCAAACTTAACTTCAAATTCAATTTCAACTTCAATTTGAACTTCAATTTCAACTTCAACTTAAGTTTACTTAAACTTAAACTTCAATTTTAACTTCAATTTCAACTTTAATTCAACTTCAATTTCAACTTCAATTTTAACTTCAATTTCAACTTCAATTTCAACTTCAATTTCAACTTCATTTTAACATCAATTTCAACTTCAATTTCAACTTCAATTTCAACTTCAACTTCACTTTCAAGTTCACCTTCAAATTCAACTTCAATTTCAACTTCAATTCAACTTCAATTTCACCTCCAATTTCAACTTCAATTTCAACTTCAATTTCAACTTCAATTTCAAATTCAAATCAACTTCAATTTCAACTTCATTTTCAACTTCAATTTTAACTTCAATTTCAACTTCAATTTCAACTTCAATTTCAACTTCAATTTCAACTTCAATTTCAACTTCAATTTCAACTTCAATTTCAACTTCAATTTCAACTTCAACTTCACTTTCAAGTTCACCTTCAAATTCAACTTCAATTTCAACTTCAATTTCAACTTCAATTTCACCTCCAATTTCAACTTCAATTTCAACTTCAATTTCAAATTCAAATTCAACTTCAATTTCAACTTCAACTTCACTTTCAAGTTCACCTTCAAATTCAACTTCAATTTCAACTTCAATTTCAACTTCAATTTCACCTCCAATTTCAACTTCAATTTCAACTTCAATTTCAAATTCAAATTCAACTTCAATTTCAACTTCATTTCAACTTCAATTTTAACTTCAAATTCAACTTCAATTTCAACTGCATTTTCAACTTCAATTTTAACTTCAATTTCAACTTCAATTTCAACTTCAATTTCAACTTCAATTTCAACTCCAATTTCAACTTCAATTTCAACTTCAATTTCAAATTCAATTTCAACTTCAATTTCAACTTCAATTTCAACTTCATTTTCAACTTCAATTTTAACTTCAATTTCAACTTCAATTTCAACTTCAATTTCAACTTCAATTTCAACTTCAATTTCAACTTCAATTTCAACTTCAATTTCGACTTCAATTTTAATTTCAATTTCAACTTCAATTTCAACTTCAATTTCAACTTCAATTTCAACTTCAATTTCAACTTCAATTTCAACTTCAATTTCAACTTCAACTTTAATTTCAACTTCAATTTCAATTGCAATTTCAACTTCAATTTCAACTTCAATTCAACTTCAATTTCAACTTCAATTCAACTTCAATTTCAACTTCAATTTCAACTTCAATTTCAACTTCAATTTCAACTTCAACTTTAATTTCAACTTCAATTTCATTGCAATTTCAACTTCAATTTCAACTTCATTTTCAACTTCAATTTAACTTCAATTTCAACTTCAATTCAACTTCAATTCAACCTTCAATTTCAACTTCAAATTCAACTTCATTTCAACTTCAATTCAACTTCAATTTCACCTCCAATTTCAACTTCAATTTCAACTTCAATTTCAACTTCAATTTAACATCTATTTCAACTCAATTTAACTTAAATTTCAACTTCAATTTCAACTTCAATTTCAACTTTAATTTAACTTCAATTTCAACTTCAATTTTAACTTTCAATTTCAACTTCAATTTCAACCTCAATTCAACTTCAATTTCAACTCCAATTACAACTTCAATTTCAACTTCAATTTCAACTCAATTCAACTTCAATTTCAAATTCAATTTCAACTTCAATTTAACTTCAATTTCAACTTAAACTTCAACTTAAATTTCAACTTAAATTTCAACTTCAATTTTAACTTCAATTTCAACTTCAATTTCAAATTTAATTTCAACTTCCAGTTTTAATTTCAATTTCAACTTCAATTTCAACTTCAATTTCAACTTCAATTTCTACTTCAATTTCAACTTCAATTTTAACTTCAATTTCAACTTAAACTTCAACTTAAATTTCAACTTAAATTTCAACTTCAATTTTAACTTCAATTTCAACTTCAATTTCAAATTTAATTTCAACTTCAGTTTTAATTTCAATTTCAACTTCAATTTCAACTTCAATTTCAACTTCAATTTCAACTTCAATTTCAACTTCAATTTCAACTTCAATTCAACTTCAACTTTAATTTCAACTTCAATTTCAATTGCAATTTCAACTTCAATTTCAACTTCATTTCAACTTCAATTTTAACTTCAATTTCAACTTCAATTTCAACTTCAATTTCAACTTCAATTTCAACTTCAAATTCAACTTCAATTTCAACTTCAATTTCAACTTCAATTTCACCTCCAATTTCAACTTCAATTTCAACTTCAATTTCAACTTCAATTTTAACATCTATTTCAACTTCAATTTTAACTTAAATTTCAACTTCAATTTCAACTTCAATTTCAACTTTAATTTAACTTCAATTTCAACTTCAATTTTAACTTTCAACTTCAACTTTAATTTCAACTTCAATTTCAATTGCAATTTCAACTTCAATTTCAACTTCAATTTCAACTTCAATTTCAACTTCAATTTCAACTTCAATTTCAACTTCAATTTCAACTTCAATTTCAACTTCAACTTTAATTTCAACTTCAATTTCAATTGCAATTTCAACTTCAATTTCAACTCATTTCAACTTCATTTTAACTTCAATTTCAACTTCAATTTCAACTTCAATTTCAACTTCAATTTCAACTTCAAATTCAACTTCAATTTCAACTTCAATTTCAACTTCAATTCACCTCCAATTTCAACTTCAATTTCAACTTCAATTTCAACTTCAATTTTAACATCTATTTCAACTTCAATTTTAACTTAAATTTCAACTTCAATTTCAACTTCAATTTCAACTTTAATTTTAACTTCAATTTCAACTTCATTTTAACTTTCAATTTCAACTTCAATTTCAACTTCAATTTCAACTTCAATTTCAACTCCAATTACAACTTCAATTTCAACTTCAATTTCAACTTCAATTTCAACTTCAATTTCAACTTCAATTTCAAATTCAATTTCAACTTCAATTTTAACTTCAATTTCAACTTAAACTTCAACTTAAATTTCAACTTAAATTTCAACTTCAATTTTAACTTCAATTTCAACTTCAATTTCAAATTTAATTTCAACTTCCGTTTTAATTTCAATTTCAACTTCAATTTCAACTTCAATTTCAACTTCAATTTCAAATTCAATTTCAACTTCATTTTAACTTCAATTTCACTTAAACTTCAACTTAAATTTCAACTTAAATTCAACTTCAATTTTAACTTCAATTTCAACTTCAATTCAAATTAATTTCAACTTCAGTTTTAATTTCAATTTCAACTTCAATTTCAACTTCAATTCAACTTCAATTTCAACTTCAATTTCAACTTCAATTTCAACTTCAATTTCAACTTCAACTTTAATTTCAACTTCAATTTCAATTGCAATTTCAACTTCAATTTCAACTTCATTTTCAACTTCAATTTTAACTTCAATTTCAACTTCAATTTCAACTTCAATTTCAACTTCAATTTCAACTTCAAATTCAACTTCAATTTCAACTTCAATTTCAACTTCAATTTCACCTCCAATTTCAACTTCAATTTCAACTTCAATTTCAACTTCAATTTTAACATCTATTTCAACTTCAATTTTAACTTAAATTTCAACTTCATTTCAACTTCAATTTCAACTTTAATTTTAACTTCAATTTCAACTTCAATTTTAACTTCAATTTCAACTTCAATTTCAACTTCAATTTCAACTTCAATTTCAACTCCAATTACAACTTCAATTTCAACTTCAATTTCAACTTCAATTTCAACTTCAATTTCAACTTCAATTTCAAATTCAATTTCAACTTCAATTTAACTTCAATTTCAACTTAAACTTCAACTTAAATTTCAACTTAAATTTCAACTTCAATTTTAACTTCAATTTCAACTTCAATTTCAAATTTAATTTCAACTTCAGTTTTAATTTCAATTTCAACTTCAATTTCAACTTCAATTTCAACTTCAATTTCTACTTCAATTCAACTTCAATTTTAACTTCAATTTCAACTTCAATTTCAACTTCAATTTCAACTTCATTTTAACATCAATTTCAACTTCAATTTCAACTCACTTTCAACTTCAATTTCAACTTAATTTTAACTTCAATTTTAACTTCAAATTCAACTTCAATTTCAACTTCAATTTCAACTTCAATTTCAACTTCATTTCAACTCCAATTCAACTTCAATTTCAACTTCAATTTCAACTTCAATTTCAACTTCAATTTCAAATTCAATTTCAACTTCAATTCAACTTCAATTTCAACTCCAATTTCAACTTCAATTTCAACTTCAATTTCAAATTCAATTTCAACTTTAATTTCAACTTCATTTTCAACTTCAATTTTAACTTCAATTTCAACTCCAATTTCAACTTCAATTTCAACTTCAATTTCAAATTCAATTTCAACTTCAATTTCAACTTCATTTTCAACTTCAATTTTAACTTCAATTTCAACTTTAATTTCAACTTCAATTTCAACTTCATTTTCAACTTCATTTTCAACTTCAATTTTAACTTCAATTTCAACTTCGAATTTCAACTTCAATTTCAACTTCAATTTCAACTTCAATTTCAACTTCAATTTCAACTTCAATTTCAACTTCAATTTCAACTTCAACTTCACTTTCAAGTTCACCTTCAAATTCAACTTCAGTTTCAACTTCAATTTCAACTTCAATTTCAACTTCAATTTCAACTTCAATTTCAACTTCAAATTTAACTTCAATTTAACTTTAATTTCAACTTCAACTTCAATTTCAAACTTAATTTCAACTTCAACTTAACTTCAACTTCAACATCAACTTCAACTTCAACTTCACTTTCAAGTTCAACTTCAAATTCAAATTCAACTTCAACTTTAACTTTACTTAAACTTAAACTTCAATTTTAACTTAAATTTCAACTTCAATTTCAACTTCAATTTCAACTTTAATTTTAACTTCAATTTCAACTTCAATTTTAACTTTCAATTTCAACTTCAATTTCAACTTCAATTTCAACTTCAATTTTAACATCAATTTCAACTTCAATTTCAACTTCAATTTCACTTCAATTTCAACTTCAATTTCAAATTCAAACTTAACTTCAACTTCAATTTCAACTTCAATTTTAACTTCAATTTCAACTTTAATTTCAAATTCAATTTCAACTTCAATTTTAACTTTCAATTTCAACTTCAATTTCAACTTCAATTTCAACTTCAATTTTAACATCTATTTCAACTTCAATTTCAACTTCAATTTCAACTTCAACTTCACTTTTAAGTTCACCTTCAAATTCAACTTCAATTTCAACTTCAATTTCAACTTCAATTTCAAATTCAAACTTAACTTCAACTTCAATTTTAACTTCAATTTCAACTTCAATTTCAACTTCAATTTCAACTTCAATTTCAACTTCAATTTCAACTTCAATTTAAACTTCAATTTCAACTTTAACTTCACTTTCAAGTTCACCTTCAAATTCAACTTCAATTTCAACTTCAATTTCAACTTCAATTTCACCTCCAATTTCAACTTCAATTTCAACTTCAATTTCAAATTCAAATTCAACTTCAATTTCAACTTCAACTTCACTTTCAAGTTCACCTTCAAATTTAACTTCAATTTCAACTTCAATTTCAACTTCAATTTCAACTTCAATTTCAACTTCAATTTGAACTTCAATTTCAACTTCAATTTTAACTTTCAGTTTCAACTTCAATTTCAACTTCAATTTCAACTTCAATTTCAACTTCAATTTCAACTTCAATTTCAACTTCAATTTCAACTTCAATTTCAACTTCAATTTTAACTTTCAGTTTCAACTTCAATTTCAACTTCAATTTCAACTTCAATTTCAGCTTCAATTTTAACATCAATTTCAACTTCAATTTCAACTTCAATTTCAACTTCAACTTCACTTTCAAGTTCACCTTCAAATTCAATTTCAATTTCAACTTCAATTTCAACTTCAATTTCAACTTCAATTTTAACTTCAATTTCAACTTCAATTTCAACTTCAATTTTAACTTCAATTTCAATTTCAATTTCAACTTCACTTTCAACTTCAATTTCAACTTAATTTTAACTTCAATTTTAACTTCAAATTCAACTTCAATTTCAACTTCAATTTCAACTTCAATTTCAACTTCAATTTCAACTTCAATTTCAACTATAATTTCAACTTCAATTTCAACTTCAACTTCACTTTCAAGTTCACCTTCAAATTCAACTTCAGTTTCAACTTCAATTTCAACTTCAACTTCAATTTCAATTTCAACTTCAATTTCAATTTCAAACTTAATTTCAACTTCAACTTAACTTCAACTTCAACATCAACTTCAACTTCAACTTCACTTTCAAGTTCAACTTCAAATTCAAATTCAACTTCAACTTTAACTTTACTTAAACTTAAACTTCAATTTTAACTTCAATTCAACTTCAATTTCAACTTCAATTTCAACTTAATTTTAACTTCAATTTCAACTTCAATTTTAACTTTCAATTTCAACTTCAATTTCAACTTCAATTTCAACTTCAATTTTAACATCAATTTCAACTTCAATTTCAACTTCAATTTCAACTTCAATTTCAACTTCAACTTCACTTTCAAGTTCACCTTCAAATTCAATTTCAATTTCAATTTCAATTTCAACTTCAATTTCACCTCCGATTTCAACTTCAATTTCAAATTCAAATTCAACTTCAATTTTAACTTCAATTTCAACTTCAATTTCAAATTTAATTTCAACTTCAGTTTTAATTTCAATTTCAACTTCAATTTCAACTTCAATTTTAACTTCAATTTCAACTTCAATTTCAACTTCAATTTCAACTTCAATTTTAACTTCAATTTCAATTTCAATTTCAACTTCACTTTCAACTTCAATTTCAACTTAATTTTAACTTCAATTTTAACTTCAAATTCAACTTCAATTTCAACTTCAATTTCAACTTCAATTTCAACTTCAATTTCAACTTCAATTTCAACTCCAATTTCAACTTCAATTTCAACTTCAATTTCAAATTCAATTTCAACTTCAATTTCAACTTTATTTTCAACTTCAATTTTAACTTCAATTTCAACTTCAATTTCAACTTCAATTTCAACTTCAATTTCAACTTCAATTTCAACTTCAATTTCAACTTCAACTTCACTTTCAAGTTCACCTTCAAATTCAACTTCAGTTTCAACTTCAATTTCAACTTCAATTTCAACTTCAATTTCAACTTCAAATTTAACTTCAATTTTAACTTTAATTTCAACTTCAACTTCAATTTCAAACTTAATTTCAACTTCAACTTAACTTCAACTTCAACATCAACTTCAACTTCAACTTCACTTTCAAGTTCAACTTCAAATTCAAATTCAACTTCAACTTTAACTTTACTTAAACTTAAACTTCAATTTTAACTTCAATTTCAACTTCAATTTCAACTTCAATTTCAATTTTAATTTTAACTTCAATTTCAACTTCAATTTTAACTTTCAATTTCAACTTCAATTTCAACTTCAATTTCAACTTCAATTTCAACTTCAATTTTAACATCAATTTCAACTTCAATTTCAACTTCAATTTCAACTTCAATTTCAAATTCAAACTTAACTTCAAATTCAATTTCAACTTCAATTTGAACTTCAATTTCAACTTCAACTTTAACTTTACTTAAACTTAAACTTCAATTTTAACTTCAACTTCAACTTTAATTTCAACTTCAATTTCAACTTCAATTTCAACTTCAATTTTAACTTATTCACTCTTTCAACTTCAATTCAGCTTCAATTTCAACTTCAATTTTAACATCAATTTCAACTTCAATTTCAACTTCAATTCAACTTCAACTTCACTTTCAAGTTCACCTTCAAATTCAACTTCAATTTCAACTTCAATTTCAACTTCAATTTCACCTCCAATTCAACTTCAATTTCAACTTCAATTTCAACTTCAATTTCAAATTCAAATTCAACTTCAATTTCAACTTCATTTTCAACTTCAATTTAACTTCAATTTCAACTTCAATTTCAACTTCAATTTCAACTTCAATTTCAACTTCAATTTCAACTTCAATTTCAACTTCAATTTCAACTTTAACTTCACTTTCAAGTTCACCTTCAAATTCAACTTCAATTTCAACTTCAATTTCAACTTCAATTTCACCTCCAATTTCAACTTCAATTTCAACTTCAATTTCAAATTCAAATTCAACTTCAATTTCAACTTCAACTTCACTTTCAAGTTCACCTTCAAATTTAACTTCAATTTCAACTTCAATTTCAACTTCAAATTTAACTTCAATTTTAACTTTAATTTCAACTTCAACTTCAATTTCAAACTTAATTTCAACTTCAACTTAACTTCAACTTCAACATCAACTTCAACTTCAACTTCACTTTCAAGTTCAACTTCAAATTCAAATTCAACTTCAACTTTAACTTTACTTAAACTTAAACTTCAATTTTAACTTCAATTTCAACTTCAATTTCAACTTCAATTTCAACTTTAATTTTAACTTCAATTTCAACTTCAATTTTAACTTTCAATTTCAACTTCAATTTCAACTTCAATTTCAACTTCAATTTCAACTTCAATTTTAACATCAATTTCAACTTCAATTTCAACTTCAATTTCAACTTCAATTTCAAATTCAAACTTAACTTCAAATTCAATTTCAACTTCAATTTGAACTTCAATTTCAACTTCAACTTTAACTTTACTTAAACTTAAACTTCAATTTTAACTTCAACTTCAACTTTAATTTCAACTTCAATTTCAACTTCAATTTCAACTTCAATTTTAACTTTCAATTTCAACTTCAATTTCAGCTTCAATTTCAACTTCAATTTTAACATCAATTTCAACTTCAATTTCAACTTCAATTTCAACTTCAACTTCACTTTCAAGTTCACCTTCAAATTCAACTTCAATTTCAACTTCAATTTCAACTTCAATATTCACCTCCAATTTCAACTTCAATTTCAACTTCAATTTCAACTTCATTTCAATTCAAATTCAACTTCAATTTCAACTCATTTCAACTTCAATTTAACTTCAATTTCAACTTCAATTTCAACTTCAATTTCAACTTCAATTTCACTCAATTTCAACTTCAATTTCAACTTCAATTTCAACTTTAACTTCACTTTCAAGTTCACCTTCAAATTCAACTTCAATTTCAACTTCAATTTCAACTTCAATTTCACCTCCAATTTCAACTTCAATTTCAACTTCAATTTCAAATTCAAATTCAACTTCAATTTCAACTTCAACTTCACTTTCAAGTTCACCTTCAAATTTAACTTCAATTTCAACTTCAATTTCAACTTCAATTTCAACTTCAATTTCAACTTCAATTTCAACTTCAATTTCAACTTCAATTTCAACTTCAATTTCAACTTCAATTTCAACTTCAATTTCAACTTCAAATTTAACTTCAATTTTAACTTTAATTTCAACTTCAACTTCAATTTCAAACTTAATTTCAACTTCAACTTAACTTCAACTTCAACATCAACTTCAACTTCAACTTCACTTTCAAGTTCAACTTCAATTCAAATTCAACTTCAACTTTAACTTTACTTAAACTTAAACTTCAATTTTAACTTCAATTTCAACTTCAATTTCAACTTCAATTTCAACTTTAATTTAACTTCATTTCAACTTCAATTTTAACTTTCAATTTCAACTTCAATTTCACTTCAATTCAACTTCAATTTCAACTTCAATTTTAACATCAATTTCAACTTCAATTTCAACTTCAATTTCAACTTCAATTTCAAATTCAAACTTAACTTCAAATTCAATTTCAACTTCAATTTGAACTTCATTTCAACTTCAACTTTAACTTTACTAAACTTAAAACTCAATTTAACTTCAATTTCAACTTTAATTTCAACTTCAATTTCAACTTCAATTCAACTTCAATTTAACTTTCAATTTCAACTCAATTCAACTTCAATTTCAACTTCAATTTTAACATCAATTTCAACTTCAATTCAACTCAAATTCAACTCAACTTCACTTCAAGTTCACCTTCAAATCAACTTCAATTCAACTTCAATTTCAACTTCAATTTCACCTCCAATTCAACTTCAATTTCAACTTCAATTTCAACTTCAATTTCAAATTCAAATTCAACTTCAATTCAACTTCATTTTCAACTTCAATTTTAACTTCAATTTCAACTTCAATTTCAACTTCAATTTCAACTTCAATTCAACTTCAATTTCAACTTCAATTCAACTTCAATTCAACTTTAACTTCACTTTCAAGTTCACCTTCAAATTCAACTTCAATTTCAACTTCAATTTCAACTTCAATTTCACCTCCAATTTCAACTTCAATTTCAACTTCAATTTCAAATTCAAATCAACTTCAATTTCAACTTCAACTTCACTTTCAAGTTACACCTTCAAATTAACTTCAATTTCAACTTCAATTCAACTTCAATTTCAACTTCAATTTCAACTTCAATTTCAACTTCAATTTCAACTTCAATTTCAACTTCAATTTCAACTTCAAGTTCAACTTCAAATTTAACTTCAATTTTAACTTTAATTTCAACTTCAACTTCAATTTCAAACTTAATTTCAACTTCAACTTAACTTCAACTTCAACATCAACTTCAACTTCAACTTCACTTTCAAGTTCAACTTCAAATTCAAATTCAACTTCAACTTTAACTTTACTTAAACTTAAACTTCAATTTTAACTTCAATTTCAACTTCAATTTCAACTTCAATTTCAACTTTAATTTTAACTTCAATTTCAACTTCAATTTAACTTTCAATTTCAACTTCAATTTCAACTTCAATTTCAACTTCAATTTCAACTTCAATTTTAACATCAATTTCAACTTCAATTTCAACTTCAATTCAACTTCAATTTCAAATTCAAACTTAACTTCAAATTCAATTTCAACTTCAATTTGAACTTCAATTTCAACTTCAACTTTAACTTTACTTAAACTTAAACTTCAATTTTAACTTCAATTTCAACTTTAATTTCAACTTCAATTTCAACTTCAATTTCAACTGCATTTTAACTTTCAATTTCAACTTCAATTTCAACTTCAATTTCAACTTCAATTTTAACATCAATTTCAACTTCAATTTCAACTTCAATTTCACTTCAACTTCACTTTCAAGTTCACCTTCAAATTCAACTTCAATTTCAACTTCAATTTCAACTTCAATTTCACCTCCAATTTCAACTTCAATTTCAACTTCAATTTCAACTTCAATTTCAAATTCAAATTCAACTTCAATTTCAACTTCATTTTCAACTTCAATTTTAACTTCAATTTCAACTTCAATTTCAACTTCAATTTCAACTTCAATTTCAACTTCAATTTCAACTTCAATTTCAACTTCAATTTCAACTTTAACTTCACTTTCAAGTTCACCTTCAAATTCAACTTCAATTTCAACTTCAATTTCAACTTCAATTTCACCTCCAATTTCAACTTCAATTTCAACTTCAATTTCAAATTCAAATTCAACTTCAATTTCAACTTCAACTTCACTTTCAAGTTCACCTTCAAATTTAACTTCAATTTCAACTTCAATTTCAACTTCAATTTCAACTTCAATTTCAACTTCAATTTCAACTTCAATTTCAACTTCAATTTCAACTTCAATTTCAACTTCAACTTTAACTTTACTTAAACTTAAACTTCAATTTTAACTTCAATTTCAACTTTAATTTCAACTTCAATTTCAACTTCAATTTTAACTTTCAATTTCAACTTCAATTTCAACTTCAATTTCAACTTCAATTTCAACTTCAATTTCAACTTCAATTTTAACATCAATTTCAACTTCAATTTCAACTTCAATTTCAACTTCAACTTCACTTTCAAGTTCACCTTCAAATTCAACTTCAATTTCAACTTCAATTTCAACTTCAATTTCAACTTCAACTTTAATTTCAACTTCAATTTCTATTGCAATTTCAACTTCAATTTCAACTTCAATTTCAACTTCAATTTCAACTTCAATTTCAACTATAATTTCAACTTCAATTTCAACTTCAATTTCAACTTCAATTTCAACTTCAATTTCACCTCCAATTTCAACTTCAATTTCAACTTCAATTTCAAATTCAAATTCAACTTCAATTTCAACTTCATTTTCAACTTCAATTTTAACTTCAATTTTAACTTCAATTTCAACTTCAATTTCAACTTCAATTTCAACTTCAATTTCAACTTCAATTTCAACTTCAATTTCAACTTCAACTTTAACTTTACTTAAACTTAAACTTCAATTTTAACTTCAATTTCAACTTTAATTTCAACTTCAATTTCAACTTCAATTTTAACTTTCAATTTCAACTTCAATTTCAACTTCAATTTCAACTTCAATTTCAACTTCAATTTCAAATTCAAACTTAACTTCAAATTCAATTTCAACTTCAATTTGAACTTCAATTTCAACTTCAATTTCAACTTCAATTTCAACTTCAATTTTAACTTCAATTTCAACTTCAACTTCACTTTCAAGTTCACCTTCAAATTCAACTTCAATTTCAACTTCAATTTCAACTTCAATTTCACCTCCAATTTCAACTTCAATTTCAACTTCAATTTCAACTTCAATTTCAAATTCAAATTCAACTTCAATTTCAACTTCATTTTCAACTTCAATTTTAACTTCAATTTCAACTTCAATTTCAACTTCAATTTCAACTTCAATTTCAACTTCAATTTCAACTTCAATTTCAACTTCAATTTCAACTTTAACTTCACTTTCAAGTTCACCTTCAAATTCAACTTCAATTTCAACTTCAATTTCAACTTCAATTTCACCTCCAATTTCAACTTCAATTTCAACTTCAATTTCAAATTCAAATTCAACTTCAATTTCAACTTCAACTTCACTTTCAAGTTCACCTTCAAATTTAACTTCAATTTCAACTTCAATTTCAACTTCAATTTCAACTTCAATTTCAACTTCAATTTCAACTTCAATTTCAACTTCAATTTCAACTTCAATTTCAACTTCAACTTTAACTTTACTTAAACTTAAACTTCAATTTTAACTTCAATTTCAACTTTAATTTCAACTTCAATTTCAACTTCAATTTTAACTTTCAATTTCAACTTCAATTTCAACTTCAATTTCAACTTCAATTTCAACTTCAATTTCAACTTCAATTTTAACATCAATTTCAACTTCAATTTCAACTTCAATTTCAACTTCAACTTCACTTTCAAGTTCACCTTCAAATTCAACTTCAATTTCAACTTCAATTTCACCTCCAATTTCAACTTCAATTTCAACTTCAATTTCAAATTCAAATTCAACTTCAATTTCAACTTCATTTTCAACTTCAATTTTAACTTCAATTTCAACTTCAATTTCAACTTCAATTTCAACTTCAATTTCAACTTCAATTTCAACTCCAATTTCAACTTCAATTTCAACTTCAATTTCAAATTCAATTTCAACTTCATTTTCAACTTCAATTTCAACTTCAATTTCAACTTCAATTTTAACTTCAATTTCAACTTTAATTTTAACTTCAATTTCAACTTCAATTTTAACTTTCAATTTCAACTTCAATTTCAACTTCAATTTCAACTTCAATTTCAACTTCAATTTTAACATCAATTTCAACTTCAATTTCAACTTCAATTTCAACTTCAATTTCAAATTCAAACTTAACTTCAAATTCAATTTCAACTTCAATTTGAACTTCAATTTCAACTTCAACTTTAACTTTACTTAAACTTAAACTTCAATTTTAACTTCAATTTCAACTTTAATTTCAACTTCAATTTCAACTTCAATTTCAACTTCAATTTTAACTTTCAATTTCAACTTCAATTTCAACTTCAATTTCAACTTCAATTTTAACATCAATTTCAACTTCAATTTCAACTTCAATTTCAACTTCAACTTCACTTTCAAGTTCACCTTCAAATTCAACTTCAATTTCAACTTCAATTTCAACTTCAATTTCACCTCCAATTTCAACTTCAATTTCAACTTCAATTTCAACTTCAATTTCAAATTCAAATTCAACTTCAATTTCAACTTCATTTTCAACTTCAATTTTAACTTCAATTTCAACTTCAATTTCAACTTCAATTTCAACTTCAATTTCAACTTCAATTTCAACTTCAATTTCAACTTCAATTTCAACTTTAACTTCACTTTCAAGTTCACCTTCAAATTCAACTTCAATTTCAACTTCAATTTCAACTTCAATTTCACCTCCAATTTCAACTTCAATTTCAACTTCAATTTCAAATTCAAATTCAACTTCAATTTCAACTTCAACTTCACTTTCAAGTTCACCTTCAAATTTAACTTCAATTTCAACTTCAATTTCAACTTCAATTTCAACTTCAATTTCAACTTCAATTTCAACTTCAATTTCAACTTCAATTTCAACTTCAATTTCAACTTCAACTTTAACTTTACTTAAACTTAAACTTCAATTTTAACTTCAATTTCAACTTTAATTTCAACTTCAATTTCAACTTCAATTTTAACTTTCAATTTCAACTTCAATTTCAACTTCAATTTCAACTTCAATTTCAACTTCAATTTCAACTTCAATTTTAACATCAATTTCAACTTCAATTTCAACTTCAATTTCAACTTCAACTTCACTTTCAAGTTCACCTTCAAATTCAACTTCAATTTCAACTTCAATTTCAACTTCAATTTCAACTTCAACTTTAATTTCAACTTCAATTTCAATTGCAATTTCAACTTCAATTTCAACTTCAATTTCAACTTCAATTTCAACTTCAATTTCAACTCCAATTTCAACTTCAATTTCAACTTCAATTTCAACTTCAATTTCAACTTCAATTTCACCTCCAATTTCAACTTCAATTTCACCTCCAATTTCAACTTCAATTTCAACTTCAATTTCAAATTCAAATTCAACTTCAATTTCAACTTCATTTTCAACTTCAATTTTAACTTCAATTTTAACTTCAATTTCAACTTCAATTTCAACTTCAATTTCAACTTCAATTTCAACTTCAATTTCAACTTCAATTTCAACTTCAACTTTAACTTTACTTAAACTTAAACTTCAATTTTAACTTCAATTTCAACTTTAATTTCAACTTCAATTTCAACTTCAATTTTAACTTTCAATTTCAACTTCAATTTCAACTTCAATTTCAACTTCAATTTCAACTTCAATTTCAACTTCAATTTTAACTTCAATTTCAACTTCAACTTCACTTTCAAGTTCACCTTCAAATTCAACTTCAATTTCAACTTCAATTTCAACTTCAATTTCACCTCCAATTTCAACTTCAATTTCAACTTCAATTTCAACTTCAATTTCAAATTCAAATTCAACTTCAATTTCAACTTCATTTTCAACTTCAATTTTAACTTCAATTTCAACTTCAATTTCAACTTCAATTTCAACTTCAATTTCAACTTCAATTTCAACTTCAATTTCAACTTCAATTTCAACTTTAACTTCACTTTCAAGTTCACCTTCAAATTCAACTTCAATTTCAACTTCAATTTCAACTTCAATTTCACCTCCAATTTCAACTTCAATTTCAACTTCAATTTCAAATTCAAATTCAACTTCAATTTCAACTTCAACTTCACTTTCAAGTTCACCTTCAAATTTAACTTCAATTTCAACTTCAATTTCAACTTCAATTTCAACTTCAATTTCAACTTCAATTTCAACTTCAATTTCAACTTCAATTTCAACTTCAATTTCAACTTCAACTTTAACTTTACTTAAACTTAAACTTCAATTTTAACTTCAATTTCAACTTTAATTTCAACTTCAATTTCAACTTCAATTTTAACTTTCAATTTCAACTTCAATTTCAACTTCAATTTCAACTTCAATTTCAACTTCAATTTCAACTTCAATTTTAACATCAATTTCAACTTCAATTTCAACTTCAATTTCAACTTCAACTTCACTTTCAAGTTCACCTTCAAATTCAACTTCAATTTCAACTTCAATTTCACCTCCAATTTCAACTTCAATTTCAACTTCAATTTCAAATTCAAATTCAACTTCAATTTCAACTTCATTTTCAACTTCAATTTTAACTTCAATTTCAACTTCAATTTCAACTTCAATTTCAACTTCAATTTCAACTTCAATTTCAACTCCAATTTCAACTTCAATTTCAACTTCAATTTCAAATTCAATTTCAACTTCAATTTCAACTTCAATTTCAACTTCAATTTCAACTTCAATTTTAACTTCAATTTCAACTTCAATTTCAACTTAAATTTCAACTTCAGTTTCAACTTCAATTTTAACTTCAATTTCAACATCAATTTCATCTTCAATTTCAACTTCAATTTCAACTTCAATTTCAACTTAAATTTCGACTTCAATTTTAATTTCAATTTCAATTTCAATTTCAACTTCAATTTCAACTTCAATTTCAACTTCAATTTCAACTTCAATTTCAACTTCAATTTCAACTTCAATTTCAACTTCAATTTTAACATCAATTTCAACTTCAATTTCAACTTCAATTTCAACTTCAATTTCAACTTCAATTTCAACTTCAATTTTAACTTCAATTTCAACTTCAATTTCAACTTCAATTTCGACTTCAATTTCAACTTAAATTTCAACTTCAGTTTCAACTTCAATTTTAACTTCAATTTCAACATCAATTTCATCTTCAATTTCAACTTCAATTTCAACTTCAATTTCAACTTCAATTTCGACTTCAATTTTAATTTCAATTTCAATTTCAATTTCAACTTCAATTTCAACTTCAATTTCAACTTCAATTTCAACTTCAATTTCAACTTCAATTTCAACTTCAATTTCAACTTCAACTTTAACTTTACTTAAACTTAAACTTCAATTTTAACTTCAATTTCAACTTTAATTTCAACTTCAATTTCAACTTCAATTTTAACTTTCAATTTCAACTTCAATTTCAACTTCAATTTCAACTTCAATTTCAACTTCAATTTCAACTTCAATTTTAACATCAATTTCAACTTCAATTTCAACTTCAATTTCAACTTCAACTTCAACTTCAATTTCAACTTCAATTTCGACTTCAATTTTAATTTCAATTTCAATTTCAATTTCAACTTCAATTTCAACTTCAATTTCAACTTCAATTTCAACTTCAATTTCAACTTCAATTTCAACTTCAATTTCAACTTCAATTTCAACTTCAATTTTAACTTCAATTTCAACTTCAATTTCAACTTAAATTTCAACTTCAGTTTCAACTTCAATTTCAACTTCAATTTCAACTTCAATTTCAACTTCAATTTCAACTTCAATTTCAACTTCAATTTCAACTTCAATTTTAACATCAATTTCAACTTCAATTTCAACTTCAATTTCAACTTCAATTTCAACTTCAATTTCAACTTCAATTTCGACTTCAATTTTAATTTCAATTTCAATTTCAATTTCAACTTCAATTTCAACTTCAATTTCAACTTCAATTTCAACTTCAATTTCAACTTCAATTTTTTCAACTTCAATTTCAACTTCAGTTTTAACTTCAATTTTAACTTCAATTTCAACTTCATTTTCAACTTCAATTTCAACTTCAATTTCAACTTCAATTTTAACATCAATTTCAACTTCAATTTCAACTTCAATTTCAACTTCAACTTCACTTTCAAGTTCACCTTCAAATTCAACTTCAATTTCAACTTCAATTTCACCTCCAATTTCAACTTCAATTTCAACTTCAATTTCAAATTCAAATTCAACTTCAATTTCAACTTCATTTTCAACTTCAATTTTAACTTCAATTTCAACTTCAATTTCAACTTCAATTTCAACTTCAATTTCAACTTCAATTTCAACTCCAATTTCAACTTCAATTTCAACTTCAATTTCAAATTCAATTTCAACTTCAATTTCAACTTCAATTTCAACTTCAATTTTAACTTCAATTTCAACTTCAATTTCAACTTAAATTTCAACTTCAGTTTCAACTTCAATTTTAACTTCAATTTCAACATCAATTTCATCTTCAATTTCAACTTCAATTTCAACTTCAATTTCAACTTCAATTTCGACTTCAATTTTAATTTCAATTTCAATTTCAATTTCAACTTCAATTTCAACTTCAATTTCAACTTCAATTTCAACTTCAATTTCAACTTCAATTTCAACTTCAATTTCAACTTCAATTTTAACATCAATTTCAACTTCAATTTCAACTTCAATTTCAACTTCAATTTCAACTTCAATTTCAACTTCAATTTTAACTTCAATTTCAACTTCAATTTCAACTTCAATTTCGACTTCAATTTCAACTTAAATTTCAACTTCAGTTTCAACTTCAATTTTAACTTCAATTTCAACATCAATTTCATCTTCAATTTCAACTTCAATTTCAACTTCAATTTCAACTTCAATTTCGACTTCAATTTTAATTTCAATTTCAATTTCAACTTCAATTTCAACTTCAATTTCAACTTCAATTTCAACTTCAATTTCAACTTCAATTTCAACTTCAATTTCAACTTCAACTTTAACTTTACTTAAACTTAAACTTCAATTTTAACTTCAATTTCAACTTTAATTTCAACTTCAATTTCAACTTCAATTTTAACATCAATTTCAACTTCAATTTCAACTTCAATTTCAACTTCAACTTCAACTTCAATTTCAACTTCAATTTCGACTTCAATTTTAATTTCAATTTCAATTTCAATTTCAACTTCAATTTCAACTTCAATTTCAACTTCAATTTCAACTTCAATTTCAACTTCAATTTCAACTTCAATTTCAACTTCAATTTTAACTTCAATTTCAACTTCAATTTCAACTTAAATTTCAACTTCAGTTTCAACTTCAATTTCAACTTCAATTTCAACTTCAATTTCAACTTCAATTTCAACTTCAATTTCAACTTCAATTTCAACTTCAATTTTAACATCAATTTCAACTTCAATTTCAACTTCAATTTCAACTTCAATTTCAACTTCAATTTCAACTTCAATTTCGACTTCAATTTTAATTTCAATTTCAATTTCAATTTCAACTTCAATTTCAACTTCAATTTCAACTTCAATTTCAACTTCAATTTCAACTTCAATTTCAACTTCAATTTCAACTTCAATTTTAACTTCAATTTTAACTTCAATTTCAACTTCATTTTCAACTTAAATTTCAACTTCAGTTTCAACTTCAATTTCAACTTCAATTTCAACTTCAACTTTAATTTCAACTTCAATTTCAACTTCAACTTCACTTTCAGGTTCACCTTCAAATTCAACTTCAGTTTCAACTTCAATTTCAACTTCAATTTCAACTTCAATTTCAACTTCAATTTCAACTTCAACTTCACTTTCAGGTTCACCTTTAAATTCAACTTCAGTTTCAACTTCAATTTCAACTTCAATTTCAACTTCAATTTCAACTTCAAATTTAACTTCAATTTTAACTTTAATTTCAACTTCAACTTCAATTTCAAACTTATTTTCAACTTCAACTTAACTTCAACTTCAACGTCAACTTCAACTTCAACTTCACTTTCAAGTTCAACTTCAAATTCAAATTCAACTTCAACTTTAACTTTACTTAAACTTAAACTTCAATTTTAACTTCAATTTCAACTTCAATTTCAACTTCAATTTCAACTTCAATTTTAACTTCAATTTCAACTTCAATTTCAACTTAAATTTCAACTTCAGTTTCAACTTCAATTTCAACTTCAATTTCAACTTCAATTTCAACTTCAATTTCAACTTCAATTTCAACTTCAATTTCAACTTCAATTTTAACATCAATTTCAACTTCAATTTCAACTTCAATTTCAACTTCAATTTCAACTTCAATTTCAACTTCAATTTCGACTTCAATTTTAATTTCAATTTCAATTTCAATTTCAACTTCAATTTCAACTTCAATTTCAACTTCAATTTCAACTTCAATTTCAACTTCAATTTCAACTTCAATTTCAACTTCAATTTCAACTTCAATTTTAACTTCAATTTTAACTTCAATTTCAACTTCATTTTCAACTTAAATTTCAACTTCAGTTTCAACTTCAATTTCAACTTCAATTTCAACTTCAACTTTAATTTCAACTTCAATTTCAACTTCAACTTCACTTTCAGGTTCACCTTCAAATTCAACTTCAGTTTCAACTTCAATTTCAACTTCAATTTCAACTTCAATTTCAACTTCAATTTCAACTTCAACTTCACTTTCAGGTTCACCTTTAAATTCAACTTCAGTTTCAACTTCAATTTCAACTTCAATTTCAACTTCAATTTCAACTTCAAATTTAACTTCAATTTTAACTTTAATTTCAACTTCAACTTCAATTTCAAACTTATTTTCAACTTCAACTTAACTTCAACTTCAACGTCAACTTCAATTTCAACTTCAATTTCAACTTCAACTTTAATTTCAACTTCAATTTCAACTTCAACTTCACTTTCAGGTTCACCTTCAAATTCAACTTCAGTTTCAACTTCAATTTCAACTTCAATTTCAACTTCAATTTCAACTTCAATTTCAACTTCAACTTTAATTTCAACTTCAATTTCAACTTCAACTTCACTTTCAGGTTCACCTTCAAATTCAACTTCAGTTTCAACTTCAATTTCAACTTCAATTTCAACTTCAATTTCAACTTCAAATTTAACTTCAATTTTAACTTTAATTTCAAATTCAACTTCAATTTCAAACTTATTTTCAACTTCAACTTAACTTCAACTTCAACGTCAACTTCAACTTCAACTTCAAATTCAAATTCAACTTCAACTTTAACTTTACTTAAACTTAAACTTCAATTTTAACTTCAATTTCAACTTCAATTTCAACTTCAATTTCAACTTCAATTTCAAATTTAATTTTAACTTCAATTTCAACTTCAATTTTAACTTTCAATTTCAACTTCAATTTCAACTTCAATTTCAACTTCAATTTTAACATCAATTTCAACTTCAATTTCAACTTCAATTTCAACTTCAATTTCAAATTCAAACTTAACTTCAAATTCAATTTCAACTTCAATTTGAACTTCAATTTCAACTTCAACTTTAACTTTACTTAAACTTAAACTTCAATTTTAACTTCAATTTCAACTTTAATTTCAACTTCAATTTCAACTTCAATTTTAACTTTCAATTTCAACTTCAATTTCAACTTCAATTTCAACTTCAATTTTAACATCAATTTCAACTTCAATTTCAACTTCAATTTCAACTTCAATTTCAACTTCAATTTCAACTTCAATTTGAACTTCAATTTCAACTTCAACTTTAACTTTACTTAAACTTAAACTTCAATTTTAACTTCAATTTCAACTTTAATTTCAACTTCAATTTCAACTTCAATTTTAACTTTCAATTTCAACTTCAATTTCAACTTCAATTTCAACTTCAATTTCAACTTCAATTTCAACTTCAATTTTAACATCAATTTCAACTTCAATTTCAACTTCAATTTCAACTTCAACTTCACTTTCAAGTTCACCTTCAAATTCAACTTCAATTTCAACTTCAATTTCAACTTCAATTTCACCTCCAATTTCAACTTCAATTTCAAATTCAAATTCAACTTCAATTTCAACTTCATTTTCAACTTCAATTTTAACTTCAATTTCAACTTCAATTTCAACTTCAATTTCAACTTCAATTTCAACTTCAATTTCAACTCCAATTTCAACTTCAATTTCAACTTCAATTTCAAATTCAATTTCAACTTCAATTTCAACTTCAATTTCAACTTCATTTTCAACTTCAATTTTAACTTCAATTTCAACTTCAATTTCAACTTCAATTTCAACTTCAATTTCAACTTCAATTTCAACTTCAATTTCAACTTCAATTTCAACTTCAATTTCGACTTCAATTTTAATTTCAATTTCAATTTCAATTTCAACTTCAATTTCAACTTCAATTTCAACTTCAATTTCAACTTCAATTTCAACTTCAATTTCAACTTCAATTTCAACTTCAATTTCAACTTCAATTTTAACTTCAATTTCAACTTCAATTTCAACTTAAATTTCAACTTCAGTTTCAACTTCAATTTCAACTTCAATTTCAACTTCAACTTTAATTTCAACTTCAATTTCAATTGCAATTTCAACTTCAATTTCAACTTCAATTTCAACTTCAATTTCAACTTCAATTTCAACTCCAATTTCAACTTCAATTTCAACTTCAATTCCCAACTTCAATTTCAACTTCAATTTCAAATTCAATTTCAACTTCAATTTTAACTTCAATTTCAAATTCACTTTCAACTTCAATTTCAACTTAATTTTAACTTCAATTTTAACTTCAAATTCCACTTCAATTTCAACTTCAATTTCAACTTCACTTTCAACTTCAATTTCAACTTAATTTTAACTTCAATTTTAACTTCAATTTCAACTTCATTTTCAACTTAAATTTCAACTTCAGTTTCAACTTCAATTTCAACTTCAATTTCAACTTCAACTTTAATTTCAACTTCAATTTCAACTTCAACTTCACTTTCAGGTTCACCTTCAAATTCAACTTCAGTTTCAACTTCAATTTCAACTTCAATTTCAACTTCAATTTCAACTTCAATTTCAACTTCAATTTCAACTTCAATTTCAACTTCAATTTTAACATCAATTTCAACTTCAATTTCAACTTCAATTTCAACTTCAATTTCAACTTCAATTTCAACTTCAATTTCGACTTCAATTTTAATTTCAATTTCAATTACAATTTCAACTTCAATTTCAACTTCAATTTCAACTTCAATTTCAACTTCAATTTCAACTTCAATTTCAACTTCAATTTCAACTTCAATTTCAACTTCAATTTTAACTTCAATTTTAACTTCAATTTCAACTTCATTTTCAACTTAAATTTCAACTTCAGTTTCAACTTCAATTTCAACTTCAATTTCAACTTCAACTTTAATTTCAACTTCAATTTCAACTTCAACTTCACTTTCAGGTTCACCTTCAAATTCAACTTCAGTTTCAACTTCAATTTCAACTTCAATTTCAACTTCAATTTCAACTTCAATTTCAACTTCAACTTCACTTTCAGGTTCACCTTTAAATTCAACTTCAGTTTCAACTTCAATTTCAACTTCAATTTCAACTTCAATTTCAACTTCAAATTTAACTTCAATTTTAACTTTAATTTCAACTTCAACTTCAATTTCAAACTTATTTTCAACTTCAACTTAACTTCAACTTCAACGTCAACTTCAACTTCAACTTCACTTTCAAGTTCAACTTCAAATTCAAATTCAACTTCAACTTTAACTTTACTTAAACTTAAACTTCAATTTTAACTTCAATTTCAACTTCAATTTCAACTTCAATTTCAACTTTAATTTTAACTTCAATTTCAACTTCAATTTTAACTTTCAATTTCAACTTCAATTTCAACTTCAATTTTAACTTCAATTTCAACTTCAATTTCAACTTAAATTTCAACTTCAGTTTCAACTTCAATTTCAACTTCAATTTCAACTTCAACTTTAATTTCAACTTCAATTTCAACTTCAACTTCACTTTCAGGTTCACCTTCAAATTCAACTTCAGTTTCAACTTCAATTTCAACTTCAATTTCAACTTCAATTTCAACTTCAATTTCAACTTCAACTTTAATTTCAACTTCAATTTCAACTTCAACTTCACTTTCAGGTTCACCTTCAAATTCAACTTCAGTTTCAACTTCAATTTCAACTTCAATTTCAACTTCAATTTCAACTTCAAATTTAACTTCAATTTTAACTTTAATTTCAAATTCAACTTCAATTTCAAACTTATTTTCAACTTCAACTTAACTTCAACTTCAACGTCAACTTCAACTTCAACTTCAAATTCAAATTCAACTTCAACTTTAACTTTACTTAAACTTAAACTTCAATTTTAACTTCAATTTCAACTTCAATTTCAACTTCAATTTCAACTTCAATTTCAACTTTAATTTTAACTTCAATTTCAACTTCAATTTTAACTTTCAATTTCAACTTCAATTTCAACTTCAATTTTAACTTTCAATTTCAACTTCAATTTCAACTTCAATTTCAACTTCAATTTTAACATCAATTTCAACTTCAATTTCAACTTCAATTTCAACTTCAATTTCAACTTCAATTTCAACTTCAATTTGAACTTCAATTTCAACTTCAACTTTAACTTTACTTAATCTTAAACTTCAATTTTAACTTCAATTTCAACTTTAATTTCAACTTCAATTTCAACTTCAATTTTAACTTTCAATTTCAACTTCAATTTCAACTTCAATTTCAACTTCAATTTCAACTTCAATTTCAACTTCAATTTTAACATCAATTTCAACTTCAATTTCAACTTCAATTTCAACTTCAACTTCACTTTCAAGTTCACCTTCAAATTCAACTTCAATTTCAACTTCAATTTCAACTTCAATTTCACCTCCAATTTCAACTTCAATTTCAAATTCAAATTCAACTTCAATTTCAACTTCATTTTCAACTTCAATTTTAACTTCAATTTCAACTTCAATTTCAACTTCAATTTCAACTTCAATTTCAACTTCAATTTCAACTCCAATTTCAACTTCAATTTCAACTTCAATTTCAAATTCAATTTCAACTTCAATTTCAACTTCAATTTCAACTTCATTTTCAACTTCAATTTTAACTTCAATTTCAACTTCAATTTCAACTTCAATTTCAACTTCAATTTCAACTTCAATTTCAACTTCAATTTCAACTTCAATTTCGACTTCAATTTTAATTTCAATTTCAATTTCAATTTCAACTTCAATTTCAACTTCAATTTCAACTTCAATTTCAACTTCAATTTCAACTTCAATTTCAACTTCAATTTCAACTTAAATTTCAACTTCAGTTTCAACTTCAATTTCAACTTCAATTTCAACTTCAACTTTAATTTCAACTTCAATTTCAATTGCAATTTCAACTTCAATTTCAACTTCAATTTCAACTTCAATTTCAACTTCAATTTCAACTCCAATTTCAACTTCAATTTCAACTTCAATTTCAACTTCAATTTCAACTTCAATTTCAAATTCAATTTCAACTTCAATTTTAACTTCAATTTCAAATTCACTTTCAACTTCAATTTCAACTTAATTTTAACTTCAATTTTAACTTCAAATTCCACTTCAATTTCAACTTCAATTTCAACTTCACTTTCAACTTCAATTTCAACTTAATTTTAACTTCAATTTTAACTTCAAATTCCACTTCAATTTCAACTTCAATTTCAACTTCAATTTCAACTTCAATTTCAACTTCAATTTCAACTCCAATTTCAACTTCAATTTCAACTTCAATTTCAAATTCAATTTTAACTTCAATTTCAACTTCATTTTCAACTTCAATTTTAACTTCAATTTCAACTTCAATTTCAACTTCAATTTCAACTTCAATTTCAACTTCAATTTCAACTTCAATTTCAACTTCAATTTCAACTTCAATTTCAACTTCAACTTCACTTTCAGGTTCACCTTCAAATTCAACTTCAGTTTCAACTTCAATTTCAACTTCAATTTCAACTTCAATTTCAACTTCGAATTTAACTTCAATTTTAACTTTAATTTCATCTTCAACTTCAATTTCAAACTTATTTTCAACTTCAACTTAACTTCAACTTCAACGTCAACTTCAACTTCAACTTCACTTTCAAGTTCAACTTCAAATTCAAATTCAACTTAAACTTTAACTTTACTTAAACTTAAACTTCAATTTTAACTTCAATTTCAACTTCAATTTCAACTTCAATTTCAACTTTAATTTTAACTTCAATTTCAACTTCAATTTCAACTTCAATTTCAACTTCAATTTCAACTTCAATTTCAACTTCAATTTTAACATCAATTTCAACTTCAATTTCAACTTCAATTTCAACTTCAATTTCAAATTCAAACTTAACTTCAAATTCAATTTCAACTTCAATTTGAACTTCAATTTCAACTTCAACTTTAACTTTACTTAAACTTAAACTTCAATTTTAACTTCAATTTCAACTTTAATTTCAACTTCAATTTCAACTTCAATTTTAACTTTCAATTTCAACTTCAATTTCAACTTCAATTTCAACTTCAATTTTAACATCAATTTCAACTTCAATTTCAACTTCAATTTCAACTTCAACTTCACTTTCAAGTTCACCTTCAAATTCAACTTCAATTTCAACTTCAATTTCAACTTCAATTTCACCTCCAATTTCAACTTCAATTTCAACTTCAATTTCAACTTCAATTTCAAATTCAAATTCAACTTCAATTTCAACTTCATTTTCAACTTCAATTTTAACTTCAATTTCAACTTCAATTTCAACTTCAATTTCAACTTCAATTTCAACTTCAATTTCAACTTCAATTTCAACTTCAATTTCAACTTCAATTTCAACTTCAATTTCAACTTCAACTTCACTTTCAAGTTCACCTTCAAATTCAACTTCAATTTCAACTTCAATTTCAACTTCAATTTCACCTCCAATTTCAACTTCAATTTCAACTTCAATTTCAAATTCAAATTCAACTTCAATTTTAACTTCAACTTCACTTTCAAGTTCACCTTCAAATTCAACTTCAATTTCAACTTCAATTTCAACTTCAATTTCACCTCCAATTTCAACTTCAATTTCAACTTCAATTTCAAATTCAAATTCAACTTCAATTTCAACTTCATTTTCAACTTCAATTTTAACTTCAAATTCAACTTCAATTTCAACTGCATTTTCAACTTCAATTTTAACTTCAATTTCAACTTCAATTTCAACTTCAATTTCAACTTCAATTTCAACTCCAATTTCAACTTCAATTTCAACTTCAATTTCAAATTCAATTTCAACTTCAATTTCAACTTCAATTTCAACTTCATTTTCAACTTCAATTTTAACTTCAATTTCAACTTCAATTTCAACTTCAATTTCAACTTTAATTTCAACTTCAATTTCAACTTCAATTTCAACTTCAATTTCGACTTCAATTTTAATTTCAATTTCAACTTCAATTTCAACTTCAATTTCAACTTCAATTTCAACTTCAATTTCAACTTCAATTTCAACTTCAATTTTAACATCAATTTCAACTTCAATTTCAACTTCAATTTCAACTTCAATTTCAACTTCAATTTCAACTTCAATTTTAACTTCAATTTCAACTTCAATTTCAACTTAAATTTCAACTTCAGTTTCAACTTCAATTTCAACTTCAATTTCAACTTCAACTTTAATTTCAACTTCAATTTCAATTGCAATTTCAACTTCAATTTCAACTTCAATTTCAACTTCAATTTCAACTTCAATTTCAACTTCAATTTCAACTTCAATTTCAACTTCAACTTTAATTTCAACTTCAATTTCAATTGCAATTTCAACTTCAATTTCAACTTCATTTTCAACTTCAATTTTAACTTCAATTTCAACTTCAATTTCAACTTCAATTTCAACTTCAATTTCAACTTCAATTTCAACTTCAATTTCGACTTCAATTTTAATTTCAATTTCAACTTCAATTTCAACTTCAATTTCAACTTCAATTTCAACTTCAATTTTAACATCAATTTCAACTTCAATTTCAACTTCAATTTCAACTTCAATTTCAACTTCAATTTTAACTTCAATTTTAACTTCAATTTCAACTTAAATTTCAACTTCAATTTCAACTTCAATTTCAACTTCAATTTTAACTTCAATTTTAACTTCAATTTCAACTTATATTTCAACTTCAGTTTCAATTTCAATTTCAACTTCAATTTCAACTTCAATTTCAACTTCAATTTCAACTTCAATTTCAACTTCAATTTCAACTTCAACTTTAATTTCAACTTCAATTTCAATTGCAATTTCAACTTCAATTTCAACTTCATTTTCAACTTCAATTTTAACTTCAATTTCAACTTCAATTTCAACTTCAATTTCAACTTCAATTTCAACTTCAATTTCAACTTCAATTTCGACTTCAATTTTAATTTCAATTTCAACTTCAATTTCAACTTCAATTTCAACTTCAATTTCAACTTCAATTTTAACATCAATTTCAACTTCAATTTCAACTTCAATTTCAACTTCAATTTCAACTTCAATTTCAACTCCAATTTCAACTTCAATTTCAACTTCAATTTCAAATTCAATTTCAACTTCAATTTCAACTTCATTTTCAACTTCAATTTTAACTTCAATTTCAACTTCAATTTCAACTTCAATTTCAACTTCAATTTCAACTTCAATTTCAACTTCAATTTCAACTTCAATTTCAACTTCAATTTCAACTTCAACTTCACTTTCAGGTTCACCTTCAAATTCAACTTCAGTTTCAACTTCAATTTCGACTTCAATTTCAACTTCAATTTCAACTTCAATTTCAACTTCGAATTTAACTTCAATTTTAACTTTAATTTCATCTTCAACTTCAATTTCAAACTTATTTTCAACTTCAACTTAACTTCAACTTCAACGTCAACTTCAACTTCAACTTCACTTTCAAGTTCAACTTCAAATTCAAATTCAATTTCAACTCCAATTTCAACTTCAATTTCAACTTCAATTTTAACTTCAATTTTAACTTCAATTTCAACTTATATTTCAACTTCAGTTTCAACTTCAATTTCAACTTCAATTTCAACTTCAATTTCAACTTCAATTTCAACTTCAATTTCAACTTCAATTTCAACTTCAACTTTAATTTCAACTTCAATTTCAATTGCAATTTCAACTTCAATTTCAACTTCATTTTCAACTTCAATTTTAACTTCAATTTCAACTTCAATTTCAACTTCAATTTCAACTTCAATTTCAACTTCAATTTCAACTTCAATTTCGACTTCAATTTTAATTTCAATTTCAACTTCAATTTCAACTTCAATTTCAACTTCAATTTCAACTTCAATTTTAACATCAATTTCAACTTCAATTTCAACTTCAATTTCAACTTCAATTTCAACTTCAATTTCAACTTCAATTTCAACTTCAATTTCAACTTCAACTTCACTTTCAGGTTCACCTTCAAATTCAACTTCAGTTTCAACTTCAATTTCAACTTCAATTTCAACTTCAATTTCAACTTCAATTTCAACTTCAAATTTAACTTCAATTTTAACTTTAATTTCATCTTCAACTTCAATTTCAAACTTATTTTCAACTTCAACTTAACTTCAACTTCAACGTCAACTTCAACTTCAACTTCACTTTCAAGTTCAACTTCAAATTCAAATTCAACTTAAACTTTAACTTTACTTAAACTTAAACTTCAATTTTAACTTCAATTTCAACTTCAATTTCAACTTCAATTTCAACTTTAATTTTAACTTCAATTTCAACTTCAATTTTAACTTTCAATTTCAACTTCAATTTCAACTTCAATTTCAACTTCAATTTCAAATTCAAACTTAACTTCAAATTCAATTTCAACTTCAATTTGAACTTCAATTTCAACTTCAACTTTAAGTTTACTTAAACTTAAACTTCAATTTTAACTTCAATTTCAACTTTAATTTCAACTTCAATTTCAACTTCAATTTTAACTTTCAATTTCAACTTCAATTTCAACTTCAATTTCAACTTCAATTTAACATCAATTTCAACTTCAATTTCAACTTCAATTTCAACTTCAACTTCACTTTCAAGTTCACCTTCAAATTCAACTTCAATTTCAACTTCAATTTCAACTTCAATTTCACCTCCAATTTCAACTTCAATTTCAACTTCAATTTCAACTTCAATTTCAAATTCAAATTCAACTTCAATTTCAACTTCATTTTCAACTTCAATTTAACTTCAATTTCAACTTCAATTTCAACTTCAATTTCAACTTCAATTTCAACTTCAATTTCAACTTCAATTTCAACTTCAATTTCAACTTCAATTTCAACTTCAACTTCACTTTCAAGTTCACCTTCAAATTCAACTTCAATTTCAACTTCAATTTCAACTTCAATTTCACCTCCAATTTCAACTTCAATTTCAACTTCAATTTCAAATTCAAATTCAACTTCAATTTCAACTTCAACTTCACTTTCAAGTTCACCTTCAAATTCAACTTCAATTTCAACTTCAATTTCAACTTCAATTTCACCTCCAATTTCAACTTCAATTTCAACTTCAATTTCAAATTCAAATTCAACTTCAATTTCAACTTCATTTTCAACTTCAATTTTAACTTCAAATTCAACTTCAATTTCAACTGCATTTTCAACTTCAATTTTAACTTCAATTTCAACTTCAATTTCAACTTCAATTTCAACTTCAATTTCAACTCCAATTTCAACTTCAATTTCAACTTCAATTTCAAATTCAATTTCAACTACAATTTCAACTTCAATTTCAACTTCATTTTCAACTTCAATTTTAACTTCAATTTCAACTTCAATTTCAACTTCAATTTCAACTTCAATTTCAACTTCAATTTCAACTTCAATTTCAACTTCAATTTCGACTTCAATTTTAATTTCAATTTCAACTTCAATTTCAACTTCAATTTCAACTTCAATTTCAACTTCAATTTCAACTTCAATTTCAACTTCAATTTCAACTTCAACTTTAATTTCAACTTCAATTTCAATTGCAATTTCAACTTCAATTTCAACTTCAATTTCAACTTCAATTTCAACTTCAATTTCAACTTCAATTTCAACTTCAATTTCAACTTCAATTTCAACTTCAACTTTAATTTCAACTTCAATTTCAATTGCAATTTCAACTTCAATTTCAACTTCATTTTCAACTTCAATTTTAACTTCAATTTCAACTTCAATTTCACTTCAATTTCAACTTCAATTTCAACTTCAATTTCAACTTCAATTTCGACTTCAATTTTAATTTCAATTTCAACTTCAATTTCAACTTCAATTTCAACTTCAATTTCAACTTCAATTTTAACATCAATTTCAACTTCAATTTCAACTTCAATTTCAACTTCAATTTCAACTTCAATTTTAACTTCAATTTTAACTTCAATTTCAACTTAAATTTCAACTTCAATTTCAACTTCAATTTCAACTTCAATTTCAACTTCAATTTTAACTTCAATTTTAACTTCAATTTCAACTTAAATTTCAACTTCAGTTTCAACTTCAATTTCAACTTCAATTTCAACTTCAACTTTAATTTCAACTTCAATTTCAATTGCAATTTCAACTTCAATTTCAACTTCAATTTCAACTCCAATTTCAACTTCAATTTCAACTTCAATTTCAAATTCAATTTCAACTTCAATTTCAACTTCATTTTCAACTTCAATTTTAACTTCAATTTCAACTTCAATTTCAACTTCAATTTCAACTTCAATTTCAACTTCAATTTCAACTTCAATTTGAACATCAATTTCAACTTCAATTTGAACTTCAATTTCAACTTCAACTTTAACTTTATTTAAACTTAAACTTCAATTTTAACTTCAATTTCAACTTTAATTTCAACTTCAATTTCAATTTCAATTTTAACTTTCAATTTCAACTTCAATTTCAACTTCAATTTCAACTTCAATTTCAACTTCAATTTTAACATCAATTTCAACTTCAATTTCAACTTCAATTTCAACTTCAACTTCACTTTCAAGTTCACCTTCAAATTCAACTTCAATTTCAACTTCAATTTCAACTTCAATTTCACCTCCAATTTCAACTTCAATTTCAAATTCAAATTCAACTTCAATTTCAACTGCATTTTCAACTTCAATTTTAACTTCAATTTCAACTTCAATTTCAACTTCAATTTCAACTTCAATTTCAACTCCAATTTCAACTTCAATTTCAACTTCAATTTCAAATTCAATTTCAACTTCAATTTCAACTTCAATTTCAACTTCATTTTCAACTTCAATTTCAACTTCAATTTCAACTTCAAATTCAATTTCAATGTCAACTTCAATTTCAACTTCAATTTCAACTTCAATTTCAACTGCAATTTCAATTTAAAATTCAACTTCAGTTTCAACTTCAATTTCAACTTCAATTTTAACTTCAATTTCAACTTCAATTTCAACTTCAATTTAAATTTAAATTTCAACTTTAATTTCAACTTCAATTTCAACTTCAATTTCAACTTCAATTTCAACTTCACATTCAACTTCAATCTCAACTTCAATTTCAACTTTATTTTCAACTTCAATTTCAACTTCAATTTCAACTTCAATTTCAACTTCAATTTCAACTTCAATATCAATTTCAACTTCAATTTCAACTTCAATTTCAACTTCAATTTCAACTTCAATTTCAACTTCAATTTCAACTTCAATTTCAACTTCAATTTCAACTTCAATTTCAACTTCAATTTCAACTTCAATTTCAACTTCAATTTCAACTTCAATTTCAACTTCAATTTCAACTTCAATTTCAACTTCAATTTCAACTTCAATTTCAACTTCAATTTCAACTTCAATTTCAACTTCAATTTCAACTTCAATTTCAACTTCAATTTCAACTTCAATTTCAACTTCAATTTCAACTTCAATTTCAACTTCAATTTCAACTTCAATTACAACTTTAATTTCAACTTCAATTTCAACTTCAATTTCAACTGCATTTTCAATTTAAAATTCAACTTCAGTTTCAACTTCAATTTCAACTTCAATTTTAACTTCAATTTCAACTTCAATTTCAACTTCAATTTAAATTTAAATTTCAACTTTAATTTCAACTTCAATCTCAACTTCAATTTCAACTTTATTTTCAACTTCAATTTTAACTTCAACTTCAATTTCAACTTCAATTTCAACTTCAATTTCAACTTCAATTTTAACTTCAATTTCAACTTCACTTTCAACTTCAATTTCAACTTCATTTTCAACTTCAATTTCAACTTCAATATCAATTTCAACTTCAGTTTCAACTTCAATTTCAACTACAATTTCAACTTCAATTTCAACTTCAATTTCAACTTCAATTTCAACTTCAATTTCAATTTCAATTTCAACTTCAATTTCAACTTCAATTTCAACTTCAATTTCAACTTCAATTTCAACTTCAATTTCAACTTCAATTTCAACTTCAATTTCAACTTCAAATTGAAGTTGAAATTGAAGTTTAAGTTTAAGTGAAGTTAAAGTTAAAGTTGAAGTTGAAACTGAAGTTGAATTTGAAGGTGAACTTGAAAGTGAAATTGAAGTTGAAATTGAAGTTGAAATTGAAGTTGAAATTGAAGTTGAAATTGATGTTAAAATTGAAGTTGAAATTGAAGTTGAAATTGAAGTGAAATTGAAGTTGAAATTGAAGTTGAAATTGAAATTGAAATTGAAGTTGAAATTGAAGTTGAAATTGAAGTTGAAATTGAAGTTGAGATTAAAGTTGAAATTGAAGTTGAAATTGAAGCTAAAATTGAAGTTGAAATTGAATTTGAAGTTAAGTTTGAATTTGAAATTGAAGTTGAAATTGAAGTTGAAATTGAAGTTGAAATTGAAGTTAAAATTGAAGTTGAAATTGAAGTTGAAATTGAAGTTGAAATTGAAAGTTAAAATTGAAGTTGAAATTGAAGTTGAAATTAAAGTTGAAATTGAAGTTGAAATTGAAGTTAAAATTGAAGTTTAAGTTTAAGTAAAGTTAAAGTTGAAGTTGAATTTGAATTTGAAGTTGAACTTGAAAGTGAAGTTGAAGTTGAAGTTGACGTTGAAGTTGAAGTTAAGTTGAAGTTGAAATTAAGTTTGAAATTGAAGTTGAAGTTGAAATTAAAGTTAAAATTGAAGTTAAATTTGAAGTTGAAATTGAAGTTGAAATTGAAGTTGAAATTGAAGTTGAAATTGAAGTTGAAATTGAAGTTGAAACTGAAGTTGAATTTGAAGGTGAACTTGAAAGTGAAGTTGAAGTTGAAATTGAAGTTGAAATTGAAGTTGAAATTGATGTTAAAATTGAAGTTGAAATTGAAGTTGAAATTGAAGTTGAAATTGAAAGTTAAAAATAAAGTTGAAATTGAAGTTGAAATTAAAGTTGAAATTGAAGTTAAAATTGAAGTTTAAGTTTAAGTAAAGTTAAAGTTGAAGTTGAAATTGAAGTTCAAATTGAAGTTGAAATTGAATTTGAAGTTAAGTTTGAATTTGAAATTGAAGTTGAAATTGAAGTTGAAATTGAAGTTGAAATTGATGTTAAAATTGAAGTTGAAATTGAAGTTGAAATTGAAGTTGAAATTGAAAGTTAAAATTGAAGTTGAAATTGAAGTTGAAATTAAAGTTGAAATTGAAGTTGAAATTGAAGTTGAAATTGAAGTTAAAATTGAAGTTTAAGTTTAAGTAAAGTTAAAGTTGAAATTGAATTTGAATTTGAAGTTGAACTTGAAAGTGAAGTTGAAGTTGAACTTGAAAGTGAAGTTGAAGTTGAAGTTGACGTTGAAGTTGAAGTTAAGTTGAAGTTGAAATTAAGTTTGAAATTGAAGTTGAAGTTGAAATTAAAGTTAAAATTGAAGTTAAATTTGAAGTTGAAATTGAAGTTGAAATTGAAGTTGAAATTGAAGTTGAAATTGAAGTTGAAACTGAAGTTGAATTTGAAGGTGAACTTGAAAGTGAAGTTGAAGTTGAAATTGAAGTTGAAATTGAAGTTGAAATTGATGTTAAAATTGAAGTTGAAATTGAAGTTGAAATTGAAGTTGAAATTGAAGTTGAAATTGAAAGTTAAAATTGAAGTTGAAATTGAAGTTGAAATTAAAGTTGAAATTGAAGTTAAAATTGAAGTTTAAGTTTAAGTAAAGTTAAAGTTGAAGTTGAAATTGAAGTTCAAATTGAAGTTGAAATTGAATTTGAAGTTAAGTTTGAATTTGAAATTGAAGTTGAAATTGAAGTTGAAATTGAAGTTGAAATTGGTGTTAAAATTGAAGTTGAAATTGAAGTTGAAATTGAAGTTGAAATTAAAAGTTAAAATTGAAGTTGAAATTGAAGTTAAAATTAAAGTTTAAGTTTAAGTAAAGTTAAAGTTGAAGTTGAATTTGAATTTGAAGTTGAACTTGAAAGTGAAGTTGAAGTTGAAGTTGATGTTGAAGTTGAAGTTAAGTTGAAGTTGAAATTAAGTTTGAAATTGAAGTTAAATTTGAAGTTGAAATTGAAGTTGAAATTGAAGTTAAAATTGAAGTTGAAATTGAAGTTGAAATTGAAATTGAAATTGAAGTTGAAATTGAAGTTTAAGTTTAAGTGAAGTTAAAGTTAAAGTTGAAGTTGAAACTGAAGTTGAATTTGAAGGTGAACTTGAAAGTGAAATTGAAGTTGAAATTGAAGTTGAAATTGAAGTTGAAATTGATGTTAAAATTGAAGTTGAAATTGAAGTTGAAATTGAAGTTGAAATTAAAGTTGAAATTGAAGTTAAAATTGAAGTTTAAGTTTAAGTAAAATTAAAGTTGAAGTTGAAATTGAAGTTGAAATTAAAGTTGAAATTGAAGTTGAAATTGAAGTTGAAATTGAAGTTAAAATTAAAGTTTAAGTTTAAGTAAAGTTAAAGTTGAAGTTGAATTTGAATTTGAAGTTGAACTTGAAAGTGAAGTTGAAGTTGAGTGTGTTGAAGTTGAAGTTAAGTTGAAGTTGAAATTAAGTTTGAAATTGAAGTTGAAGTTGAAATTAAAGTTAAAATTGAAGTTAAATTTGAAGTTGAAATTGAAGTTGAAATTGGAGTTGAAATTGAAGTTGAAATTGAAGTTGAAATTGAAGTTGAAATTGAAGTTGAAATTGAAGTTGAAATTGAAATTGAAATTGAAGTTGAAGTTTAAGTTTAAGTTAAGTTGAAGTTAAGTTGAAGTTGAATTGAAGTTGAAGTTGAAGGTGAACTTGAAAGTGAAATTGAAGTTGAAATTGAAGTTGAAATTGAAGTTGAAATTGAAGTTGAAATTGTTAAATTGAAGTGAAATTGAAGTTGAATTGAAGTGAATTGAAGTTGAAATTGAAGTTGAAATTGAAATTGAAATTGAAGTTGAAAATGAAGTTGAAATTGAAGTTGAAATTGAAGTTGAGATTAAAGTTGAAATTGAAGTTGAAATTGAAGTTAAAATTAAAGTTTAAGTTTAAGTGAAGTTAAAGTTAAAGTTGAAGTTGAATTTGAAGTTGAACTTGAAGGTGAGATTGAAGTTGAAGTTAAGTTTGAAATTGAAGTTGAAGTTGAAGTTGATGTTGAAGTTGAAGTTAAGTTGAAGTTGAAATTAAGTTTGAAATTGAAGTTAAATTTGAAGTTGAAATTGAAGTTGAAATTGAAGTTAAAATTGAAGTTGAAATTGAAGTTGAAATTGAAATTGAAATTGAAGTTGAAATTGAAGTTTAAGTTTAATTGAAGTTAAAGTTAAAGTTGAAGTTGAAACTGAAGTTGAATTTGAAGGTGAACTTGAAAGTGAAATTGAAGTTGAAATTGAAGTTGAAATTGAAGTTGAAATTGATGTTAAAATTGAAGTTGAAATTGAAGTTGAAATTGAAGTTGAAATTAAAGTTGAAATTGAAGTTAAAATTGAAGTTTAAGTTTAAGTAAAATTAAAGTTGAAGTTGAAATTGAAGTTGAAATTAAAGTTGAAATTGAAGTTGAAATTGAAGTTGAAATTGAAGTTAAAATTAAAGTTTAAGTTTAAGTAAAGTTAAAGTTGAAGTTGAATTTGAATTGAAGTTGAACTTGAAGTGAAGTTGAAGTTGAAGTTGATGTTGAAGTTGAAGTTAAGTTGAAGTTGAAATTAAGTTTGAAATTGAAGTTGAAGTTGAAATTAAAGTTAAATTGAAGTTAAATTTGAAGTTGAATTGAAGTTGAATTGGAGTTGAATTGAAGTTGAAATTGAAGTTGAAATTGAAGTTGAAATTGAAGTTGAAATTGAAGTTGAATTGAAATTGAAATTGAATTGTTGAAGTTTAAGTGAAGTTAAGTTAAGTTAAGTTGAAGTTAATTGAAGGTGACTTGAAAGTGAATTGAAGTTGAAATTGAAGTTGAAATTGAAGTTGAAATTGAAGTTGAAATTGAAGTGAAATTGATGTTAATTGAATTGAAGTTGAAATTGAAGTTGAAATTGAAGTGAAATTGAAGTTGAAATTGAAGTTGAAATTGAAATTGAAATTGAAGTTGAAATTGAAGTTGAAATTGAAGTTGAATTGAAGTTGAATTGAAGTTGAGATTAAAGTTGAATTGAAGTTGAAATTGAAGTTAAATTGAAGTTTAAGTTTAAGTGAAGTTAAAGTTAAAGTTGAAGTTGAATTTGAAGTTGAACTTGAAGGTGAGATTGAAGTTGAAGTTAAGTTTGAAATTGAAATTGAATTTGAAGTTGAAATTGTAGTTAAAATTGAAGTTTAAGTTTAATTTAAGGTTAAAGTTGAAGTTTAAGTTGAATTTGAAGTTGAACTTGAAGGTGAAGTTGAAGTTGAAATTGAAGTTGAAATTGAAGTTGAAATTGATGTTAAAATTGAAGTTGAAATTGAAGTTGAAATTGAAGTTGAAATTGAAGTTGAAATTGAAGTTGAAATTGAAGTTGAAATTGGAGTTGAAATTGAAGTTGAAATTGAAGTTGAAATTGAAGTTGAAATTGAAGTTGAAATTGAAGTTAAAATTGAAATTCAAATTGAAGTTGAAATTGAAGTTTAAGTTTAAGTGAAGTTAAAGTTAAAGTTGAAGTTGAATTTAAATTGAACTTGAAGGAAGTTGAAGTTGAAGTTAAGTTTGAAGTTGAAATTGAAGTAGAGTTTGAAGTTGAAATTGAAGTTGAAATTGAAGTGAATTGAGTTGAAATTGAAGTTGAAATTGAAGTTGAAATTGAAGTTGAAATTGAAGTTGAAATTGAAGTTGAAATTGAAGTTGAATTGAGTTGAAATTGAAGTTGAAATTGAGTGAATTGAAGTTGAAATTGAAGTTGAAATTGAAGTTGAAATTGAAATTGAAATTGAAGTGAAATTGAAGTTGAAATTGAAGTTGAAATTGAAGTTGAAATTGAAGTTGAGATTAAAGTTGAAATTGAAGTTGAAATTGAAGTTAAAATTGAAGTTTAAGTTTAAGTGAAGTTAAAGTTAAAGTTGAAGTTGAATTTGAAGTTGAACTTGAAGGTGAAATTGAAGTTGAAGTTAAGTTTGAATTGAATTGAATTTGAAGTTGACATTGTAGTTAAAATTGAAGTTTAAGTTTAATTTAAGGTTAAAGTTGAAGTTTAAGTTGAATTTGAAGTTGAACTTGAAGGTGAAGTTCAAGTTCAAGTTAAGTTTGAAGTTGAAATTGAAGTTGAATTTGAAATTGAAATTGAAGTTTAAATTTAAGTTAAGGTTTAAGTTGAATTTAAAATTGAACTTGAAGGTGAAGTTGAAGTTGAAGTTAAGTTTGAAGTTGAAATTGAAGTAGAGTTTGAAGTTGAAATTGAAGTTGAAATTGAAGTTGAAATTGAAGTTGAAATTGAAGTTGAAAATGAAGTTGAATTTGAAGTTGAAATTGAAGTTGAAATTGAAGTTGAAATTGAAGTTGAAATTGAAGTTTAAGTTTAAGTGAAGTTAAAGTTTAAGTTGAAGTTGAATTTAAAATTGAACTTGAAGGTGAAGTTGAAGTTGAAGTTAAGTTTGAAGTTGAAATTGAAGTAGAGTTTGAAGTTGAAATTGAAGTTGAAATTGAAGTTGAAATTGAAGTTGAAATTGAAGTTGAAAATGAAGTTGAATTTGAAGTTGAAAGTGAAGTTGAAATTGAAGTTGAAATTGAAGTTGAAATTGAAGTTGAAATTGAAGTTGAAATTGAAGTTGAAATTAAAGTTGAAATTGAAGTTGAAATTGAAGTTGAAATTGAAGTTAAAATTGAAGTTTAAGTTTAAGTAAAGTTAAAGTTGAAGTTGAAGTTGAATTTGAAGTTAAAATTGAAGTTGAAATTGAAGTTGAAATTGAAGTTAAAATTGAAGTTAAAATTGAAGTTGAAATTAAAGTTGAAATTGAAGTTGTAATTGAAGTTGAAATTGAAGTTGAAATTGAAGTTAAAATTGAAGTTAAAATTGAAGTTGAAATTAAAGTTGAATTTGAAATTGAAATTGAAGTTGAAATTGAAGTTCAAATTGAAGTTGAAATTGGAGTTGAAATTGAAGTTGAAATTGAAGTTGAAATTGAAGTTGAAATTAAAGTTAAAATTGAAGTTGAAATTGAAGTTAAAATTGAAGTTGAAATTTAAGTTGAAATTGAAGTTGAAATTGAAGTTAAAATTGAAGTTAAAATTAAGTTGAAATTTAAGTTGAAAGTGAAGTTGAAATTCAAGTTGAAATTGATGTTAAAATTGAAGTTGAAGTTGAAGTTGAAATTGGTGAAGTTGAAATTCAAGTTGAAATTGATGTTAAAATTGAAGTTGAAGTTGAAGTTGAAATTGAATTTGAAATTGAAGTTAAAATTGAAGTTTAAGTTTAAGTGAAGTTAAAGTTAAAGTTGAAGTTGAATTTGAAGTTGAACTTGAAGGTGAAATTGAAGTTGAAGTTAAGTTTGAAATTGAAATTGAATTTGAAGTTGAAATTGTAGTTAAAATTTAAGTTTAAGTTTAATTTAAGGTTAAAGTTTAAGTTTAAGTTGAATTTGAAGTTGAACTTGAAGGTGAAGTTGAAGTTCAAGTTAAGTTTGAAGTTGAAATTGAAGTAGAGTTTGAAGTTGAAATTGAAGTTGAAATTGAAGTTGAAATTGAAGTTGAAATTGAAGTTGAAAATGAAGTTGAATTTGAAGTTGAAATTGAAGTTGAAATTGAAGTTGAAATTGAAGTTGAAATTGAAGTTTAAGTTTAAGTGAAGTTAAAGTTTAAGTTGAAGTTGAATTTGAAGTTAAATTTGAAAGTGAAGTTGAAGTTGAAGTTGAAGTTGAAGTTAAGTTGAAATTGAAGTTGAAGTTGAAATTGAAGTTAAAATTGAAGTTGAAATTGAAGTTAAATTTGATGTTGAAATTGAAGTTGAAATTGAAGTTTAAACTGAAGTTGAAATTGAAGTTGAAATTGAATTTGAAATTGAAGTTAAAATTGAAGTTGAAATTGAAGTTGAATTTGAAGTTGAACTTGAAAGTGAAGTTGAAGTTGAAATTGAAGTTGAAATTGAAGTTAAAATTGAAGTTAAAATTAAGTTGAAATTGAAGTTGAAAGTGAAGTTGAAATTGAAGTTGAAATTGAAATTGAAATTGAAGTTGAAATTGAAGTTGAAATTGAAGTTGAAATTGATGTTAAAATTGAAGTTGAAATTGAAGTTGAAACTGAAGTTGAAACTGAAGTTGAGATTAAAGTTGAAATTGAAGTTGAAATTGAAGTTAAAATTGAAGTTTAAGTTTAAGTGAAGTTAAAGTTAAAGTTGAAGTTGAATTTGAAGTTGAACTTGAAGGTGAAATTGAAGTTGAAGTTAAGTTTGAAATTGAAATTGAATTTGAAGTTGAAATTGTAGTTAAAATTGAAGTTTAAGTTTAATTTAAGGTTAAAGTTTAGTTTAAGTTGAAATTGAAGTTAAAATTTAAGTTTAAGTTTAAGTGAAGTTAAAGTTAAAGTTGAAGTTGAATTTGAAGTTGAACTTGAAGGTGAAATTGAAATTGAAGTTAAGTTTGAAATTGAAATTGAAATTTGAAGTTGAAATTGTAGTTAAAATTGAAGTTTAAGTTTAATTTAAGGTTAAAGTTGAAGTTTAAGTTGAATTTGAAGTTGAACTTGAAGGTGAAGTTGAAGTTCAAGTTAAGTTTGAAGTTGAAATTGAAAGTTAAAATTGAAGTTGAAATTGAAATTGAAATTGAAAGTTGAAATTGAAGTTGAAATTAAAGTTGAAATTGAAGTTGAAATTGAAGTTGAAATTGAAGTTAAAATTGAAGTTTAAGTTTAAGTAAAGTTAAAGTTGAAGTTGAAGTTGAATTTGAAGTTAAAATTGAAGTTGAAATTGAAGTTGAAATTGAAGTTAAAATTGAAGTTAAAATTGAAGTTGAAATTAAAGTTGAAATTGAAGTTGAAATTGAAGTTGAAATTGAAGTTGAAATTGAAGTTAAAATTGAAGTTAAAATTGAAGTTGAAATTAAAGTTGAATTTGAAATTGAAATTGAAGTTGAAATTGAAGTTGAAATTGAAGTTGAAATTGGAGTTGAAATTGAAGTTGAAATTGAAGTTGAAATTAAAGTTGAAATTGAAGTTGAAATTGAAGTTGAAATTGAAGTTAAAATTGAAGTTTAAGTTTAAGTAAAGTTAAAGTTGAAGTTAAAGTTGAATTTGAAGTTGAACTTGAAAGTGAAGTTGAAGTTGAAGTTGAAGTTGAAGTTAAGTTGAAGTTGAAATTAAGTTTAAAATTGAAGTTGAAGTTGAAATTGAAGTTGAAATTGAAGTTAAATTTGAAGTAGAAATTGAAGTTGAAATTGAAGTTGAAATTGAAGTTGAAATTTAAGTTGAAATTGAAGTTGAAATTGAAAGTTAAAATTGAAGTTGAAATTGAAATTGAAATTGAAATTGAAATTGAAGTTGAAATTAAAGTTGAAATTGAAGTTGAAATTGAAGTTGAAATTGAAGTTAAAATTGAAGTTTAAGTTTAAGTAAAGTTAAAGTTGAAGTTAAAGTTGAATTTGAAGTTGAACTTGAAAGTGAAGTTGAAGTTGAAGTTGAAGTTGAAGTTAAGTTGAAGTTGAAATTAAGTTTAAAATTGAAGTTGAAGTTGAAATTGAAGTTGAAATTGAAGTTAAATTTGAAGTTGAAATTGAAGTTAAATTTGAAGTTGAAATTGAAGTTGAAATTGAAGTTGAAATTGAAAGTTAAAATTGAAGTTGAAATTGAAATTGAAATTGAAATTGAAGTTGAAATTGAAGTTGAAATTAAAGTTGAAATTGAAGTTGAAATTGAAGTTTAAGTTTAAGTAAAGTTAAAGTTGAAGTTGAAGTTGAATTTGAAGTTAAAATTGAAGTTGAAATTGAAGTTGAAATTGAAGTTAAAATTGAAGTTAAAATTGAAGTTGAAATTAAAGTTGAAATTGAAGTTGAAATTGAAGTTGAAATTGAAGTTAAAATTGAAGTTTAAGTTTAAGTAAAGTTAAAGTTGAAGTTGAAGTTGAATTTGAAGTTAAAATTGAAGTTGAAATTGAAGTTGAAATTGAAGTTAAAATTGAAGTTAAAATTGAAGTTGAAATTAAAGTTGAAATTGAAGTTGAAATTGACGTTGAAATTGAAGTTGAAATTGAAGTTAAAATTGAAGTTAAAATTGAAGTTGAAATTAAAGTTGAATTTGAAATTGAAATTGAAGTTGAAATTGAAGTTAAAATTAAGTTGAAATTTAAGTTGAAAGTGAAGTTGAAATTCAAGTTGAAATTGATGTTAAAATTGAAGTTGAAGTTGAAGTTGAAATTGAATTTGAAATTGAAGTTGTAATTGAAGTAGAAATTGAAGTTGAAATTGAAGTTGAAATTGAAGTTGAAATTGAAGTTGAAATTGAAAGTTAAAATTGAAGTTGAAATTGAAATTGAAACTGAAGTTGAAATTGAAGTTGAAATTAAAGTTGAAATTGAAGTTGAAATTGAAGTTGAAATTGAAGTTAAAATTGAAGTTTAAGTTTAAGTAAAGTTAAAGTTGAAGTTAAAGTTGAATTTGAAGTTGAACTTGAAAGTGAAGTTGAAGTTGAAGTTGAAGTTGAAGTTAAGTTGAAGTTGAAATTAAGTTTAAAATTGAAGTTGAAGTTGAAATTGAAGTTGAAATTGAAGTTAAATTTGAAGTAGAAATTGAAGTTGAAATTGAAGTTGAAATTGAAGTTGAAATTGAAGTTGAAATTGAAGTTGAAATTGAAAAGTTAAAATTGAAGTTGAAATTGAAATTGAAATTGAAGTTGAAATTGAAGTTGAAATTAAGTTGAAATTGAAGTTGAAATTGAAGTTGAAATTGAAGTTAAAATTGAAGTTTAAGTTTAAGTAAAGTTGAAGTTGAAGTTGAAGTTGAAGTTAAGTTGAAGTTGAAATTAAGTTTAAAATTGAAGTTGAAGTTGAAACTGAAGTTGAAATTGAAGTTAAATTTGAAATTGAAATTGAAGTTGAAATTGAAGTTGAAATTGAAAGTTTAAAATTGAAGTTGAAATTGAAATTGAAATTGAAGTTGAAATTGAAGTTGAAATTAAAGTTGAAATTGAAGTTGAAATTGAAGTTTAAGTTTAAGTAAAGTTAAAGTTGAAGTTGAAGTTGAATTTGAAGTTAAAATTGAAGTTGAAATTGAAGTTGAAATTGAAGTTAAAATTGAAGTTAAAATTGAAGTTGAAATTAAAGTTGAAATTGAAGTTGAAATTGAAGTTGAAATTGAAGTTAAAATTGAAGTTTAAGTTTAAGTAAAGTTAAAGTTGAAGTTGAAGTTTAATTTGAAGTTAAAATTGAAGTTGAAATTGAAGTTGAAATTGAAAGTTAAAATTGAAGTTGAAATTGAAATTGAAATTGAAGTTGAAATTGAAGTTGAAATTAAAGTTGAAATTGAAGTTGAAATTGAAGTTTAAGTTTAAGTAAAGTTAAAGTTGAAGTTGAAGTTGAATTTGAAGTTAAAATTGAAGTTGAAATTGAATTTGAAATTGAAGTTAAAATTGAAGTTAAAATTGAAGTTGAAATTAAAGTTGAAATTGAAGTTGAAATTGAAGTTGAAATTGAAGTTAAAATTGAAGTTTAAGTTTAAGTAAAGTTAAAGTTGAAGTTGAAGTTGAATTTGAAGTTAAAATTGAAGTTGAAATTGAAGTTAAAATTGAAGTTAAAATTGAAGTTGAAATTAAAGTTGAAATTGAAGTTGAAATTGACGTTGAAATTGAAGTTGAAATTGAAGTTAAAATTGAAGTTAAAATTGAAGTTGAAATTAAAGTTGAATTTGAAATTGAAATTGAAGTTGAAATTGAAGTTGAAATTAAAGTTAAAAATTGAAGTTGAAATTGAAGTTAAAATTGAAGTTGAAATTTAAGTTGAAATTGAAGTTGAAATTCAAGTTGAAATTGATGTTAAAATTGAAGTTGAAGTTGAAGTTGAAATTGAATTTGAAATTGAAGTTAAAATTGAAGTTGTAATTGAAGTAGAAATTGAAGTTAAAATTGAAGTTGAAATTGAAGTTGAAATTGAAGTTGAAATTGAAGTTGAAATTGAAGTTGAAATTGAAAGTTAAAATTGAAGTTGAAATTGAAATTGAAATTAAAGTTGAAATTGAAGTTGAAATTGAAGTTGAAATTGAAGTTAAAATTGAAGTTTAAATTTAAGTAAAGTTAAAGTTGAAGTTGAAGTTGAATTTGAAGTTAAATTTGAAGTTGAAATTGAAGTTGAAATTGAAGTTAAAATTGAAGTTAAAATTGAAGTTGAAATTAAAGTTGAAATTGAAGTTGAAATTGAAGTTGAAATTGAAGTTGAAATTGAAGTTAACATTGAAGTTAAAATTGAAGTTGAAATTAAAGTTGAATTTGAAGTTGAAATTGAAGTTGAAATTGAAGTTGAAATTGAAGTTGAAATTGGAGTTGAAATTGAAGTTGAAATTGAAGTTGAAATTGAAGTTGAAATTGAAGTTGAAATTAAAGTTAAAATTGAAGTTGAAATTGAAGTTAAAATTGAAGTTGAAATTTAAGTTGAAATTGAAGTTGAAATTGAAGTTAAAATTGAAGTTAAAATTAAGTTGAAATTGAAGTTGAAAGTGAAGTTGAAATTGAAGTTGAAATTGATGTTAAAATTGAAGTTGAAGTTGAAATTGAAATTGAAGTTGAAATTGAAGTTAAAATTGAAGTTGTAATTGAAGTAGAAATTGAAGTTGAAATTGAAGTTGAAATTGAAGTTGAATTTGAAGTTGAACTTGAAAGTGAAGTTGAAGTTGAAATTGAAGTTGAAAGTGAAGTTAAAATTGAAGTTAAAATTAAGTTGAAATTGAAGTTAAAATTGAAGTTGAAATTGAAGTTAAAATTGAAGTTTAAGTTTAAGTAAAGTTAAAGTTGAAGTTAAAGTTGAAGTTAAAGTTGAAGTTAAAGTTGAATTTGAAGTTGAAGTTAAGTTGAAGTTGAAGTTAAGTTTGAAATTGAAGTTGAAGTTGAAATTGAAGTTGAAATTGAAGTTACATTTGATGTTGAAATTGAAGTTGAAATTGAAGTTGAAATTGAAGTTGAAATTGAAGTTAAAACTGAAGTTGAAATTAAAGTTGAAATTGAATTTGAAATTGAAGTTAAAATTGAAGTTGAAATTGAAGTTGAATTTGAAGTTGAACTTGAAAGTGAAGTTGAAGTTGAAATTGAAGTTGAAAGTGAAGTTAAAATTGAAGTTAAAATTAAGTTGAAATTGAAGTTGAAAGTGAAGTTGAAATTGAAGTTGAAATTGAAGTTGAAATTGATGTTAAAATTGAAGTTGAAATTGAAGTTGAAACTGAAGTTGAAACTGAAGTTGAAATTGAAGTTGAAATTGAAAGTTAAAATTGAAGTTGAAATTGAAATTGAAATTGAAGTTGAAATTGAAGTTGAAATTAAAGTTGAAATTGAAGTTGAAATTGAAGTTGAAATTGAAGTTGAAATTGAAGTTGAAATTAAAGTTAAAATTGAAGTTGAAATTGAAGTTAAAATTGAAGTTGAAATTGAAGTTGAAATTGAAGTTGAAATTGAAGTTGAAATTAAAGTTAAAATTGAAGTTGAAATTGAAGTTAAAATTGAAGTTGAAATTTAAGTTGAAATTGAAGTTGAAATTGAAGTTAAAATTGAAGTTAAAATTAAGTTGAAATTGAAGTTGAAAGTGAAGTTGAAATTGAAGTTGAAATTGATGTTAAAATTGAAGTTGAAGTTGAAATTGAAATTGAAGTTGAAATTGAAGTTAAAATTGAAGTTGTAATTGAAGTAGAAATTGAAGTTAAAATTGAAGTTGTAATTGAAGTAGAAATTGAAGTTGAAATTGAAGTTGAAATTGAAGTTGAAATTGAAGTTGAAATTGAAGTTGAAATTGAAGTTGAAATTGAAGTTGAAATTGAAAGTTAAAATTGAAGTTGAAATTGAAATTGAAATTGAAGTTGAAATTGAAAGTTAAAATTGAAGTTGAAATTGAAATTGAAATTGAAGTTGAAATTGAAGTTGAAATTAAAGTTGAAATTGAAGTTGAAATTGAAGTTAAAATTGAAGTTTAAGTTTAAGTAAAGTTAAAGTTGAAGTTAAAGTTGAATTTGAAATTGAAAGTGAAGTTGAAATTGAAGTTGAAATTGAAGTTGAAGTTGAAGTTGAAATTGAAATTGAAGTTGAAGTTGAAATTGAAGTTGAAAGTGAAGTTAAAATTGAAGTTAAAATTAAGTTGAAATTGAAGTTGAAATTGAAGTTGAAGTTGAAGTTGAAATTGAAGTTGAATTTGAAGTTGAACTTGAAAGTGAAGTTGAAGTTGAAATTGAAGTTGAAAGTGAAGTTAAAATTGAAGTTAAAATTAAGTTGAAATTGAAGTTGAAAGTGAAGTTGAAATTGAAGTTGAAATTGAAGTTGAAATTGATGTTGAAATTGAAGTTGAATTTGAAGTTGAACTTGAAAGTGAAGTTGAAGTTGAAATTGAAGTTGAAAGTGAAGTTAAAATTGAAGTTAAAATTAAGTTGAAATTGAAGTTGAAAGTGAAGTTGAAATTGAAGTTGAAATTGAAGTTGAAATTGATGTTAAAATTGAAGTTGAAATTGAAGTTGAAACTGAAGTTGAAACTGAAGTTGAAATTGAAGTTGAAATTGAAAGTTAAAATTGAAGTTGAAATTGAAATTGAAATTGAAGTTGAAATTGAAGTTGAAATTAAAGTTGAAATTGAAGTTGAAATTGAAGTTGAAATTGAAGTTGAAATTGAAGTTGAAATTAAAGTTAAAATTGAAGTTGAAATTGAAGTTAAAATTGAAGTTGAAATTGAAGTTGAAATTGAAGTTGAAATTGAAGTTGAAATTAAAGTTAAAATTGAAGTTGAAATTGAAGTTAAAATTGAAGTTGAAATTTAAGTTGAAATTGAAGTTGAAATTGAAGTTAAAATTGAAGTTAAAATTAAGTTGAAATTGAAGTTGAAAGTGAAGTTGAAATTGAAGTTGAAATTGATGTTAAAATTGAAGTTGAAGTTGAAATTGAAATTGAAGTTGAAATTGAAGTTAAAATTGAAGTTGTAATTGAAGTAGAAATTGAAGTTAAAATTGAAGTTGTAATTGAAGTAGAAATTGAAGTTGAAATTGAAGTTGAAATTGAAGTTGAAATTGAAGTTGAAATTGAAGTTGAAATTGAAGTTGAAATTGAAGTTGAAATTGAAGTTGAAATTGAAAGTTAAAATTGAAGTTGAAATTGAAATTGAAATTGAAGTTGAAATTGAAAGTTAAAATTGAAGTTGAAATTGAAATTGAAATTGAAGTTGAAATTGAAGTTGAAATTAAAGTTGAAATTGAAGTTGAAATTGAAGTTAAAATTGAAGTTTAAGTTTAAGTAAAGTTAAAGTTGAAGTTAAAGTTGAATTTGAAATTGAAAGTGAAGTTGAAATTGAAGTTGAAATTGAAGTTGAAGTTGAAGTTGAAATTGAAATTGAAGTTGAAGTTGAAATTGAAGTTGAAAGTGAAGTTAAAATTGAAGTTAAAATTAAGTTGAAATTGAAGTTGAAATTGAAGTTGAAGTTGAAGTTGAAATTGAAGTTGAATTTGAAGTTGAACTTGAAAGTGAAGTTGAAGTTGAAATTGAAGTTGAAAGTGAAGTTAAAATTGAAGTTAAAATTAAGTTGAAATTGAAGTTGAAAGTGAAGTTGAAATTGAAGTTGAAATTGAAGTTGAAATTGATGTTGAAATTGAAGTTGAAATTGAAGTTGAAATTGAAGTTGAAATTGATGCTAAAATTGAAGTTGAAATTGAAGTTGAAACTGAAGTTGAAACTGAAGTTGAAATTGAAGTTGAAATTGAAGTTGAAATTGAAAGTTAAAATTGAAGTTGAAAATTGAAATTGAAATTGAAGTTGAAATTGAAGTTGAAATTAAAGTTGAAATTGAAGTTGAAATTGAAGTTGAAATTGAAGTTAAAATTGAAGTTTAAGTTTAAGTAAAGTTAAAGTTGAAGTTGAAGTTGAATTTGAAGTTAAAATTGAAGTTGAAATTGAAGTTGAAATTGAAGTTAAAATTGAAGTTAAAATTGAAGTTGAAATTAAAGTTGAAATTGAAGTTGAAATTGAAGTTGAAATTGAAGTTGAAATTGAAGTTAAAATTGAAGTTAAAATTGAAGTTGAAATTAAAGTTGAATTTGAAGTTGAAATTGAAGTTGAAATTGAAGTTGAAATTGAAGTTGAAATTGGAGTTGAAATTGAAGTTGAAATTGAAGTTGAAATTGAAGTTGAAATTGAAGTTGAAATTAAAGTTAAAATTGAAGTTGAAATTGAAGTTAAAATTGAAGTTGAAATTTAAGTTGAAATTTAAGTTGAAATTGAAGTTAAAATTGAAGTTAAAATTAAGTTGAAATTGAAGTTGAAAGTGAAGTTGAAATTGAAGTTGAAATTGAAGTTGAAATTGATGTTAAAATTGAAGTTGAAGTTGAAATTGAAATTGAAGTTGAAATTGAAGTTAAAATTGAAGTTGTAATTGAAGTAGAAATTGAAGTTGAAATTGAAGTTGAAATTGAAAGTTAAAATTGAAGTTGAAATTGAAATTGAAATTGAAGTTGAAATTGAAAGTTAAAATTGAAGTTGAAATTGAAATTGAAATTAAAGTTGAAATTGAAGTTGAAATTAAAGTTGAAATTGAAGTTGAAATTGAAGTTGAAATTGAAGTTAAAATTGAAGTTTAAGTTTAAGTAAAGTTAAAGTTGAAGTTAAAGTTGAATTTGAAGTTGAACTTGAAAGTGAAGTTGAAGTTGAAGTTGAAGTTGAAGTTGAAGTTGAAGTTAAGTTGAAGTTGAAATTAAAGTTGAAGTTGAATTTGAAATTGAAGTTAAAATTAAGTTGAAATTGAAGTTGAAATTGAAGTTGAAATTGGAGTTGAAATTGAAGTTGAAATTGAAGTTGAAATTGAAGTTGAAATTGAAGTTGAAATTGAAATTGAAATTGAAATTGAAGTTGAAATTGAAGTTGAACTTGAAATTGAAGTTGAAATTGAAGTTGAAACTGAAGTTGAAATTTAAGTTGAAATTGAAGTTGAAATTGAAGTTGAAATTGAAGTTAAAATTAAGTTGAAATTGAAGTTGAAACTGAAGTTGAAATTTAAGTTGAAATTGAAGTTGAAATTGAAGTTGAAATTGAAGTTGAAATTGAAGTTGAAATTGGAGTTGAAATTGAAGTTGAAATTGAAGTTGAAATTGAAGTTGAAATTGAAGTTGAAATTGAAGTTGAAATTGAAATTGAAATTGAAGTTGAAATTGAAGTTGAAACTGAAGTTGAAATTTAAGTTGAAATTGAAGTTGAAATTGAAGTTGTAATTGAAGTTAAAATTAAGTTGAAATTGAAGTTGAAATTGAAGTTGAAATTGAAGTTGAAATTGAAGTTGAAATTGAAGTTGAAATTGATGTTAAAATTGAAGTTGAAATTGAAGTTGAAATTGAAGTTGAAATTGAAGTTGAAATTGAAGTTGAAATTGAAGTTGAAATTGAAGTTGAAATTGAAGTTGAAATTGAAATTGAAATTGAAGTTGAAATTGAAGTTGAAATAGAAGTTGAAATTGAAGTTGAAATTGAAGTTGAAATTGGAGTTGAAATTGAAGTGGAAATTGAAGTTGAAGTTGAAATTGAAGTTGAAATTGAAGTTACATTTGATGTTGAAATTGAAGTTGAAATTGAAGTTGAAATTGAAGTTGAAACTGAAGTTGAAATTATAGTTGAAATTGAATTTGAAATTGAAGTTAAAATTGAAGTTGAAATTGAAGTTGAATTTGAAGTTGAACTTGAAAGTGAAGTTGAAGTTGAAATTGAAGTTGAAAGTGAAGTTAAAATTGAAGTTAAAATTAAGTTGAAATTGAAGTTGAAAGTGAAGTTGAAATTGAAGTTGAAATTGAAGTTGAAATTGAAGTTGAAATTGAAGTTGAAACTGAATTTGAAACTGAAGTTGAAATTGAAGTTGAAATTGAAAGTTAAAATTGAAGTTGAAATTGAAATTGAAATTGAAGTTGAAATTGAAGTTGAAATTAAAGTTGAAATTGAAGTTGAAATTGAAGTTGAAATTGAAGTTAAAATTGAAGTTTAAGTTTAAGTAAAGTTAAAGTTGAAGTTGAAGTTGAATTTGAAGTTAAAATTGAAGTTGAAATTGAAGTTGAAATTGAAGTTAAAATTGAAGTTAAAATTGAAGTTGAAATTAAATTTGAAATTGAAGTTGAAATTGAAGTTGAAATTGAAGTTGAAATTGAAGTTAAAATTGAAGTTAAAATTGAAGTTGAAATTAAAGTTGAATTTGAAGTTGAAATTGAAGTTGAAATTGAAGTTGAAATTGAAGTTGAAATTGAAGTTGAAATTGGAGTTGAAATTGAAGTTGAAATTGAAGTTGAAATTGAAGTTGAAATTGAAGTTGAATTTGAAGTTGAACTTGAAAGTGAAGTTGAAGTTGAAATTGAAGTTGAAAGTGAAGTTAAAATTGAAGTTAAAATTAAGTTGAAATTGAAGTTGAAAGTGAAGTTGAAATTGAAGTTGAAATTGAAGTTAAAATTGATGTTAAAATTGAAGTTGAAATTGAAGTTGAAACTGAAGTTGAAACTGAAGTTGAAATTGAAGTTGAAATTGAAAGTTAAAATTGAAGTTGAAATTGAAATTGAAATTGAAGTTGAAATTGAAGTTGAAATTAAAGTTGAAATTGAAGTTGAAATTGAAGTTGAAATTGAAGTTAAAATTGAAGTTTAAGTTTAAGTAAAGTTAAAGTTGAAGTTGAAGTTGAATTTGAAGTTAAAATTGAAGTTGAAATTGAAGTTGAAATTGAAGTTAAAATTGAAGTTAAAATTGAAGTTGAAATTAAATTTGAAATTGAAGTTGAAATTGAAGTTAAAATTGAAGTTAAAATTAAGTTGAAATTGAAGTTGAAAGTGAAGTTGAAATTGAAGTTGAAATTGATGTTAAAATTGAAGTTGAAGTTGAAATTGAAATTGAAGTTGAAATTGAAGTTAAAATTGAAGTTGTAATTGAAGTAGAAATTGAAGTTGAAATTGAAGTTGAAATTGAAGTTGAAATTGAAGTTGAAATTGAAGTTGAAATTGAAAGTTAAAATTGAAGTTGAAATTGAAATTGAAATTGAAGTTGAAATTGAAAATTAAAATTGAAGTTGAAATTGAAATTGAAATTGAAGTTGAAATTGAAGTTGAAATTAAAGTTGAAATTGAAGTTGAAATTGAAGTTGAAATTGAAGTTAAAATTGAAGTTTAAGTTTAAGTAAAGTTATAGTTGAAGTTAAAGTTGAATTTGAAGTTGAAAGTGAAGTTGAAATTGAAGTTGAAATTGAAGTTGAAGTTGAAGTTGAAATTGAAATTGAAGTTGAAATTGAAGTTAAAATTGAAGTTGTAATTGAAGTAGAAATTGAAGTTGAAATTGAAGTTGAAATTGAAGTTGAATTTGAAGTTGAACTTGAAAGTGAAGTTGAAGTTGAAATTGAAGTTGAAAGTGAAGTTAAAATTGAAGTTAAAATTAAGTTGAAATTGAAGTTGAAATTGAAGTTGAAATTGAAGTTAAAATTGAAGTTTAAGTTTAAGTAAAGTTAAAGTTGAAGTTAAAGTTGAATTTGAAGTTGAAGTTAAGTTGAAGTTAAGTTGAAGTTGAAGTTAAGTTTGAAATTGAAGTTGAAGTTGAAATTGAAGTTGAAATTGAAGTTACATTTGATGTTGAAATTGAAGTTGAAATTGAAGTTGAAATTGAAGTTGAAATTGAAGTTACATTTGATGTTGAAATTGAAGTTGAAATTAAAGTTGAATTTGAAGTTGAAATTGAAGTTGAAATTGAAGTTGAAATTGAAGTTGAAATTGGAGTTGAAATTGAAGTTGAAATTGAAGTTGAAATTGAAGTTGAAATTGAAGTTGAAATTAAAGTTAAAATTGAAGTTGAAATTGAAGTTAAAATTGAAGTTGAAATTTAAGTTGAAATTTAAGTTGAAATTGAAGTTAAAATTGAAGTTAAAATTAAGTTGAAATTGAAGTTGAAATTGAAGTTGAAATTGAAGTTGAAATTGATGTTAAAATTGAAGTTGAAGTTGAAATTGAAATTGAAGTTGAAATTGAAGTTAAAATTGAAGTTGTAATTGAAGTAGAAATTGAAGTTGAAATTGAAGTTGAAATTGAAAGTTAAAATTGAAGTTGAAATTGAAATTGAAATTGAAGTTGAAATTGAAAGTTAAAATTGAAGTTGAAATTGAAATTGAAATTAAAGTTGAAATTGAAGTTGAAATTAAAGTTGAAATTGAAGTTGAAATTGAAGTTGAAATTGAAGTTAAAATTGAAGTTTAAGTTTAAGTAAAGTTAAAGTTGAAGTTAAAGTTGAATTTGAAGTTGAACTTGAAAGTGAAGTTGAAGTTGAAGTTGAAGTTGAAGTTGAAGTTGAAGTTAAGTTGAAGTTGAAATTAAAGTTGAAGTTGAATTTGAAATTGAAGTTAAAATTAAGTTGAAATTGAAGTTGAAATTGAAGTTGAAATTGGAGTTGAAATTGAAGTTGAAATTGAAGTTGAAATTGAAGTTGAAATTGAAGTTGAAATTGAAATTGAAATTGAAATTGAAGTTGAAATTGAAGTTGAACTTGAAATTGAAGTTGAAATTGAAGTTGAAACTGAAGTTGAAATTTAAGTTGAAATTGAAGTTGAAATTGAAGTTGAAATTGAAGTTAAAATTAAGTTGAAATTGAAGTTGAAACTGAAGTTGAAATTTAAGTTGAAATTGAAGTTGAAATTGAAGTTGAAATTGAAGTTGAAATTGAAGTTGAAATTGGAGTTGAAATTGAAGTTGAAATTGAAGTTGAAATTGAAGTTGAAATTGAAGTTGAAATTGAAGTTGAAATTGAAATTGAAATTGAAGTTGAAATTGAAGTTGAAACTGAAGTTGAAATTTAAGTTGAAATTGAAGTTGAAATTGAAGTTGTAATTGAAGTTAAAATTAAGTTGAAATTGAAGTTGAAATTGAAGTTGAAATTGAAGTTGAAATTGAAGTTGAAATTGAAGTTGAAATTGATGTTAAAATTGAAGTTGAAATTGAAGTTGAAATTGAAGTTGAAATTGAAGTTGAAATTGAAGTTGAAATTGAAGTTGAAATTGAAGTTGAAATTGAAGTTGAAATTGAAATTGAAATTGAAGTTGAAATTGAAGTTGAAATAGAAGTTGAAATTGAAGTTGAAATTGAAGTTGAAATTGGAGTTGAAATTGAAGTGGAAATTGAAGTGGAAGTTGAAATTGAAGTTGAAATTGAAGTTGAAATTGAAGTTACATTTGATGTTGAAATTGAAGTTGAAATTGAAGTTGAAATTGAAGTTGAAACTGAAGTTGAAATTATAGTTGAAATTGAATTTGAAATTGAAGTTAAAATTGAAGTTGAAATTGAAGTTGAATTTGAAGTTGAACTTGAAAGTGAAGTTGAAGTTGAAATTGAAGTTGAAAGTGAAGTTAAAATTGAAGTTAAAATTAAGTTGAAATTGAAGTTGAAAGTGAAGTTGAAATTGAAGTTGAAATTGAAGTTGAAATTGAAGTTGAAATTGAAGTTGAAACTGAATTTGAAACTGAAGTTGAAATTGAAGTTGAAATTGAAAGTTAAAATTGAAGTTGAAATTGAAATTGAAATTGAAGTTGAAATTGAAGTTGAAATTAAAGTTGAAATTGAAGTTGAAATTGAAGTTGAAATTGAAGTTAAAATTGAAGTTTAAGTTTAAGTAAAGTTAAAGTTGAAGTTGAAGTTGAATTTGAAGTTAAAATTGAAGTTGAAATTGAAGTTGAAATTGAAGTTAAAATTGAAGTTAAAATTGAAGTTGAAATTAAATTTGAAATTGAAGTTGAAATTGAAGTTGAAATTGAAGTTGAAATTGAAGTTAAAATTGAAGTTAAAATTGAAGTTGAAATTAAAGTTGAATTTGAAGTTGAAATTGAAGTTGAAATTGAAGTTGAAATTGAAGTTGAAATTGAAGTTGAAATTGGAGTTGAAATTGAAGTTGAAATTGAAGTTGAAATTGAAGTTGAAATTGAAGTTGAAATTGAAGTTGAATTTGAAGTTGAACTTGAAAGTGAAGTTGAAGTTGAAATTGAAGTTGAAAGTGAAGTTAAAATTGAAGTTAAAATTAAGTTGAAATTGAAGTTGAAAGTGAAGTTGAAATTGAAGTTGAAATTGAAGTTAAAATTGATGTTAAAATTGAAGTTGAAATTGAAGTTGAAACTGAAGTTGAAACTGAAGTTGAAATTGAAGTTGAAATTGAAAGTTAAAATTGAAGTTGAAATTGAAATTGAAACTGAAGTTGAAATTGAAGTTGAAATTAAAGTTGAAATTGAAGTTGAAATTGAAGTTGAAATTGAAGTTAAAATTGAAGTTTAAGTTTAAGTAAAGTTAAAGTTGAAGTTGAAGTTGAATTTGAAGTTAAAATTGAAGTTGAAATTGAAGTTGAAATTGAAGTTAAAATTGAAGTTAAAATTGAAGTTGAAATTAAATTTGAAATTGAAGTTGAAATTGAAGTTAAAATTGAAGTTAAAATTAAGTTGAAATTGAAGTTGAAAGTGAAGTTGAAATTGAAGTTGAAATTGATGTTAAAATTGAAGTTGAAGTTGAAATTGAAATTGAAGTTGAAATTGAAGTTAAAATTGAAGTTGTAATTGAAGTAGAAATTGAAGTTGAAATTGAAGTTGAAATTGAAGTTGAAATTGAAGTTGAAATTGAAGTTGAAATTGAAAGTTAAAATTGAAGTTGAAATTGAAATTGAAATTGAAGTTGAAATTGAAAATTAAAATTGAAGTTGAAATTGAAATTGAAATTGAAGTTGAAATTGAAGTTGAAATTAAAGTTGAAATTGAAGTTGAAATTGAAGTTGAAATTGAAGTTAAAATTGAAGTTTAAGTTTAAGTAAAGTTATAGTTGAAGTTAAAGTTGAATTTGAAGTTGAAAGTGAAGTTGAAATTGAAGTTGAAATTGAAGTTGAAGTTGAAGTTGAAATTGAAATTGAAGTTGAAATTGAAGTTAAAATTGAAGTTGTAATTGAAGTAGAAATTGAAGTTGAAATTGAAGTTGAAATTGAAGTTGAATTTGAAGTTGAACTTGAAAGTGAAGTTGAAGTTGAAATTGAAGTTGAAAGTGAAGTTAAAATTGAAGTTAAAATTAAGTTGAAATTGAAGTTGAAATTGAAGTTGAAATTGAAGTTAAAATTGAAGTTTAAGTTTAAGTAAAGTTAAAGTTGAAGTTAAAGTTGAATTTGAAGTTGAAGTTAAGTTGAAGTTAAGTTGAAGTTGAAGTTAAGTTTGAAATTGAAGTTGAAGTTGAAATTGAAGTTGAAATTGAAGTTACATTTGATGTTGAAATTGAAGTTGAAATTGAAGTTGAAATTGAAGTTGAAACTGAAGTTGAAATTAAAGTTGAAAGTTGAAAGTTGTAGTTAAAATTGAAGTTGAAATTGAAGTTGAATTTGAAGTTGAACTTGAAAGTGAAGTTGAAGTTGAAATTGAAGTTGAAAGTAAAGTTAAAATTGAAGTTAAAATTAAGTTGAAATTGAAGTTGAAAGTGAAGTTGAAATTGAAGTTGAAATTGAAGTTGAAATTGAAGTTGAAATTGAAGTTGAAATTGAAGTTGAAATTGAAGTTGAAATTGAAGTTGAAATTAAAGTTGAAAGTGAAGTTAAAATTGAAGTTAAAATTAAGTTGAAATTGAAGTTGAAAGTGAAGTTGAAATTGAAGTTGAAATTGAAGTTGAAATTGATGTTAAAATTGAAGTTGAAATTGAAGTTGAAACTGAAGTTGAAACTGAAGTTGAAATTGAAGTTGAAATTGAAAGTTAAAATTGAAGTTGAAATTGAAATTGAAATTGAAGTTGAAATTGAAGTTGAAATTAAAGTTGAAATTGAAGTTGAAATTGAAGTTGAAATTGAAGTTGAAATTGAAGTTGAAATTAAAGTTAAAATTGAAGTTGAAATTGAAGTTAAAATTGAAGTTGAAATTGAAGTTGAAATTGAAGTTGAAATTGAAGTTGAAATTAAAGTTAAAATTGAAGTTGAAATTGAAGTTAAAATTGAAGTTGAAATTTAAGTTGAAATTGAAGTTGAAATTGAAGTTAAAATTGAAGTTAAAATTAAGTTGAAATTGAAGTTGAAAGTGAAGTTGAAATTGAAGTTGAAATTGATGTTAAAATTGAAGTTGAAGTTGAAATTGAAATTGAAGTTGAAATTGAAGTTAAAATTGAAGTTGTAATTGAAGTAGAAATTGAAGTTAAAATTGAAGTTGTAATTGAAGTAGAAATTGAAGTTGAAATTGAAGTTGAAATTGAAGTTGAAATTGAAGTTGAAATTGAAGTTGAAATTGAAGTTGAAATTGAAGTTGAAATTGAAAGTTAAAATTGAAGTTGAAATTGAAATTGAAATTGAAGTTGAAATTGAAGTTGAAATTAAAGTTGAAATTGAAGTTGAAATTGAAGTTAAAATTGAAGTTTAAGTTTAAGTAAAGTTAAAGTTGAAGTTAAAGTTGAATTTGAAATTGAAAGTGAAGTTGAAATTGAAGTTGAAATTGAAGTTGAAGTTGAAGTTGAAATTGAAATTGAAGTTGAAATTGAAGTTAAAATTGAAGTTGTAATTGAAGTAGAAATTGAAGTAGAAATTGAAGTTGAAATTGAAGTTGAAATTGAAGTTGAATTTGAAGTTGAACTTGAAAGTGAAGTTGAAGTTGAAATTGAAGTTGAAAGTGAAGTTAAAATTGAAGTTAAAATTAAGTTGAAATTGAAGTTGAAATTGAAGTTGAAGTTGAAGTTGAAATTGAAGTTGAATTTGAAGTTGAACTTGAAAGTGAAGTTGAAGTTGAAATTGAAGTTGAAAGTGAAGTTAAAATTGAAGTTAAAATTAAGTTGAAATTGAAGTTGAAAGTGAAGTTGAAATTGAAGTTGAAATTGAAGTTGAAATTGATGTTGAAATTGAAGTTGAAATTGAAGTTGAAATTGAAGTTGAAACTGAAGTTGAAACTGAAGTTGAAATTGAAGTTGAAATTGAAGTTGAAATTGAAAGTTAAAATTGAAGTTGAAATTGAAATTGAAATTGAAGTTGAAATTGAAGTTGAAATTAAAGTTGAAATTGAAGTTGAAATTGAAGTTGAAATTGAAGTTAAAATTGAAGTTGAAATTAAAGTTGAAATTGAAGTTGAAATTGAAGTTGAAATTGAAGTTAAAATTGAAGTTTAAGTTTAAGTAAAGTTAAAGTTGAAGTTGAAGTTGAATTTGAAGTTAAAATTGAAGTTGAAATTGAAGTTGAAATTGAAGTTAAAATTGAAGTTAAAATTGAAGTTGAAATTAAAGTTGAAATTGAAGTTGAAATTGAAGTTGAAATTGAAGTTGAAATTGAAGTTAAAATTGAAGTTAAAATTGAAGTTGAAATTAAAGTTGAATTTGAAGTTGAAATTGAAGTTGAAATTGAAGTTGAAATTGAAGTTGAAATTGGAGTTGAAATTGAAGTTGAAATTGAAGTTGAAATTGAAGTTGAAATTGAAGTTGAAATTAAAGTTAAAATTGAAGTTGAAATTGAAGTTAAAATTGAAGTTGAAATTTAAGTTGAAATTTAAGTTGAAATTGAAGTTAAAATTGAAGTTAAAATTAAGTTGAAATTGAAGTTGAAAGTGAAGTTGAAATTGAAGTTGAAATTGAAGTTGAAATTGATGTTAAAATTGAAGTTGAAGTTGAAATTGAAATTGAAGTTGAAATTGAAGTTAAAATTGAAGTTGTAATTGAAGTAGAAATTGAAGTTGAAATTGAAGTTGAAATTGAAAGTTAAAATTGAAGTTGAAATTGAAATTGAAATTGAAGTTGAAATTGAAAGTTAAAATTGAAGTTGAAATTGAAATTGAAATTAAAGTTGAAATTGAAGTTGAAATTAAAGTTGAAATTGAAGTTGAAATTGAAGTTGAAATTGAAGTTAAAATTGAAGTTTAAGTTTAAGTAAAGTTAAAGTTGAAGTTAAAGTTGAATTTGAAGTTGAACTTGAAAGTGAAGTTGAAGTTGAAGTTGAAGTTGAAGTTGAAGTTGAAGTTAAGTTGAAGTTGAAATTAAAGTTGAAGTTGAATTTGAAATTGAAGTTAAAATTAAGTTGAAATTGGAGTTGAAATTGAAGTTGAAATTGAAATTGAAATGAAGTTGAAATTGAAGTTAAAATTGAAGTTTAAGTTTAAGTAAAGTTAAAGTTGAAGTTAAAGTTGAATTTGAAGTTGAAGTTAAGTTGAAGTTGAAGTTAAGTTTGAAATTGAAGTTGAAGTTGAAATTGAAGTTACATTTGATGTTGAAATTGAAGTTGAAATTGAAGTTGAAATTGAAGTTGAAACTGAAGTTGAAATTAAAGTTGAAATTGAATTTGAAATTGTAGTTAAAATTGAAGTTGAAATTGAAGTTGAATTTGAAGTTGAACTTGAAAGTGAAGTTGAAGTTGAAATTGAAGTTGAAAGTGAAGTAAAAATTGAAGTTAAAATTAAGTTGAAATTGAAGTTGAAAGTGAAGTTGAAATTGAAGTTGAAATTGAAGTTGAAATTGAAGTTGAAATTGAAGTTGAAATTGAAGTTGAAATTGATGTTAAAATTGAAGTTGAAACTGAAGTTGAAACTGAAGTTGAAACTGAAGTTGAAACTGAAGTTGAAATTGAAGTTGAAATTGAAAGTTAAAATTGAAGTTGAAATTGAAATTGAAATTGAAGTTGAAATTGAAGTTGAAATTAAAGTTGAAATTGAAGTTGAAATTGAAGTTGAAATTGAAGTTGAAATAGAAGTTGAAATTGAAGTTGAAATTGAAGTTGAAATTGAAGTTGAAATTGAAATTGAAATTGAAGTTGAATTTGAAGTTGAAATTGAAGTTGAAATTGAAGTTGAAATTGAAGTTGAAATTGGAGTTGAAATTGAAGTTGAAATTGAAGTTGAAATTGAAGTTGAAATTGAAGTTGAAATTGAAATTGAAATTGAAGTTGAAATTGAAGTTGAACTTGAAATTGAAGTTGAAATTGAAGTTGAAACTGAAGTTGAAATTTAAGTTGAAATTGAAGTTGAAATTGAAGTTGAAATTGAAGTTAAAATTGAAGTTAAAATTAAGTTGAAATTGAAGTTGAAATTGAAGTTGAAATTGAAGTTAAAATTGAAGTTAAAATTAAGTTGAAATTGAAGTTGAAATTGAAGTTGAAATTGAAGTTGAAATTGAAGTTGAAATTGATGTTAAAATTGAAGTTGAAATTGAAGTTGAAATTGAAGTTGAAATTGAAGTTGAAATTGAAGTTAAAATTGAAGTTGAAATTGAAGTAGAAATTGAAGTTGAAATTGAAGTTGAAATTGAAGTTGAAATTGAAATTAAAACTGAAGTTGAAATTAAATTTGAAATTGAAGTTGAAATTGAAGTTAAAATTGAAGTTGAAATTGAAGTTGAAATTTAAGTTGAAATTTAAGTTGAAATTGAAGTTAAAATTGAAGTTGAAATTGAATTTGAAATTGAAGTTGAAATTGAAGTTGAAATTGAAGTTGAAATTGAAGTTGAAATTGGAGTTGAAATTGAAGTTGAAATTGAAGTTGAAATTGAAGTTGAAATTGAAGTTGAAATTGAAGTTGAAATTGAAATTGAAATTGAAGTTGAAATTGAAGTTGAAGTTGAAATTGAAGTTGAAATTGAAGTTGAAACTGAAGTTGAAATTTAAGTTGAAATTTAAGTTGAAATTGAAGTTAAAATTTAATTTGAAATTTAAGTTGAAATTGAAGTTGAAATTGAAGTTAAAATTGAAGTTAAAATTAAGTTGAAATTGAAGTTGAAATTGAAGTTGAAATTGATGTTAAAATTGAAGTTGAAATTGAAGTTGAAATTGAAGTTGAAATTGAAGTTGAAATTGAAGTTGAAATTGAAGTTGAAATTGAAGTTGAAATTGAAGTTGAAATTGAATATAAAATTGAAGTCGAAATTGAAGTTGAAATTGAAGTTGAAATTGGAGTTGAAATTGAAGTTGAAATTGAAGTTGAAATTGAAGTTGAAATTGAAGTTGAAATTGAAATTGAAATTGAAGTTGAAATTGAAGTTGAACTTGAAATTGAAGTTGAAATTGAAGTTGAAACTGAAGTTGAAATTGAAGTTGAAATTGAAGTTGAAATTGAAGTTGATATTGGAGTTGAAATTGAAGTTGAAGTTGAAGTTGAAATTGAAGTTGAAATTGAAGTTGAAATTGAAGTTGAAATTGAAATTGAAATTGAAGTTGAAATTGAAGTTGAACTTGAAATTGAAGTTGAAATTGAAGTTGAAACTGAAGTTGAAATTTAAGTTGAAATTTAAGTTGAAATTGAAGTTGAAATTGAAGTTGAAATTGAAGTTGAAATTGAAGTTAAAATTAAGTTGAAATTGAAGTTGAAATTGAAGTTGAAATTGAAGTTGAAATTGAAGTTGAAATTGAAGTTGAAATTGAAGTTGAAATTGATGTTAAAATTGAAGTTGAAATTGAAGTTGAAATTGAAGTTGAAATTGAAGTTGAAATTGAAGTTGAAATTGAAGTTGAAATTGAAATTGAAATTGAAGTTGAATTTGAAGTTGAAATTGAAGTTGAAATTGAAGTTGAAATTGAAGTTGAAATTGAAGTTGAAATTGGAGTTGAAATTGAAGTTGAAATTGAAGTTGAAATTGAAGTTGAAATTGAAGTTGAAATTGAAATTGAAATTGAAGTTGAAATTGAAGTTGAACTTGAAATTGAAGTTGAAATTGAAGTTGAAACTGAAGTTGAAATTTAAGTTGAAATTTAAGTTGAAATTGAAGTTGAAATTGAAGTTGAAATTGAAGTTGAAATTGAAGTTAAAATTAAGTTGAAATTGAAGTTGAAATTGAAATTGAAATTGAAGTTGAAATTGAAGTTGAACTTGAAATTGAAGTTGAAATTGAAGTTGAAACTGAAGTTGAAATTTAAGTTGAAATTTAAGTTGAAATTGAAGTTGAAATTGAAGTTGAAATTGAAGTTGAAATTGAAGTTAAAATTAAGTTGAAATTGAAGTTGAAATTGAAGTTGAAATTGAAGTTGAAATTGAAGTTGAAATTGAAGTTGAAATTGATGTTAAAATTGAAGTTGAAATTGGAGTTGAAATTGAAGTTGAAATTGAAGTTGAAATTGAAGTTGAAATTGAAGTTGAAATTGAAATTGAAATTGAAGTTGAAATTGAAGTTGAACTTGAAATTGAAGTTGAAATTGAAGTTGAAACTGAAGTTGAAATTGAAGTTGAAATTGAAGTTGAAATTGAAGTTGATATTGGAGTTGAAATTGAAGTTGAAGTTGAAGTTGAAATTGAAGTTGAAATTGAAATTGAAATTGAAGTTGAAATTGAAGTTGAACTTGAAATTGAAGTTGAAATTGAAGTTGAAACTGAAGTTGAAATTTAAGTTGAAATTTAAGTTGAAATTGAAGTTGAAATTGAAGTTGAAATTGAAGTTGAAATTGAAGTTAAAATTAAGTTGAAATTGAAGTTGAAATTGAAGTTGAAATTGAAGTTGAAATTGAAGTTGAAATTGAAGTTGAAATTGATGTTAAAATTGAAGTTGAAATTGAAGTTGAAATTGAAGTTGAAATAGAAGTTGAAATTGAAGTTGAAATTGAAGTTGAAATTGAAGTTGAAATTGAAATTGAAATTGAAGTTGAATTTGAAGTTGAAATTGAAGTTGAAATTGAAGTTGAAATTGAAGTTGAAATTGGAGTTGAAATTGAAGTTGAAATTGAAGTTGAAATTGAAGTTGAAATTGAAGTTGAAATTGAAATTGAAATTGAAGTTGAAATTGAAGTTGAACTTGAAATTGAAGTTGAAATTGAAGTTGAAACTGAAGTTGAAATTTAAGTTGAAATTGAAGTTGAAATTGAAGTTGAAATTGAAGTTAAAATTGAAGTTAAAATTAAGTTGAAATTGAAGTTGAAATTGAAGTTGAAATTGAAGTTAAAATTGAAGTTAAAATTAAGTTGAAATTGAAGTTGAAATTGAAGTTGAAATTGAAGTTGAAATTGAAGTTGAAATTGATGTTAAAATTGAAGTTGAAATTGAAGTTGAAATTGAAGTTGAAATTGAAGTTGAAATTGAAGTTAAAATTGAAGTTGAAATTGAAGTAGAAATTGAAGTTGAAATTGAAGTTGAAATTGAAGTTGAAATTGAAATTAAAACTGAAGTTGAAATTAAATTTGAAATTGAAGTTGAAATTGAAGTTAAAATTGAAGTTGAAATTGAAGTTGAAATTTAAGTTGAAATTTAAGTTGAAATTGAAGTTAAAATTGAAGTTGAAATTGAATTTGAAATTGAAGTTGAAATTGAAGTTGAAATTGAAGTTGAAATTTAAGTTGAAATTGAAGTTGAAATTGAAATTAAAACTGAAGTTGAAATTAAATTTGAAATTGAAGTTGAAATTGAAGTTAAAATTGAAGTTGAAATTGAAGTTGAAACTGAAGTTGAAATTGAAGTTGAAATTGAAGTTGAAATTGAAGTTGATATTGGAGTTGAAATTGAAGTTGAAGTTGAAGTTGAAATTGAAGTTGAAATTGAAGTTGAAATTGAAGTTGAAATTGAAATTGAAATTGAAGTTGAAATTGAAGTTGAACTTGAAATTGAAGTTGAAATTGAAGTTGAAACTGAAGTTGAAATTTAAGTTGAAATTTAAGTTGAAATTGAAGTTGAAATTGAAGTTGAAATTGAAGTTGAAATTGAAGTTAAAATTAAGTTGAAATTGAAGTTGAAATTGAAGTTGAAATTGAAGTTGAAATTGAAGTTGAAATTGAAGTTGAAATTGATGTTAAAATTGAAGTTGAAATTGAAGTTGAAATTGAAGTTGAAATTGAAGTTGAAATTGAAGTTGAAATTGAAGTTGAAATTGAAATTGAAATTGAAGTTGAATTTGAAGTTGAAATTGAAGTTGAAATTGAAGTTGAAATTGAAGTTGAAATTGGAGTTGAAATTGAAGTTGAAATTGAAGTTGAAATTGAAGTTGAAATTGAAGTTGAAATTGAAATTGAAATTGAAGTTGAAATTGAAGTTGAACTTGAAATCTGAAGTTGAAATTGAAGTTGAAACTGAAGTTGAAATTTAAGTTGAAATTTAAGTTGAAATTGAAGTTAAAATTGAAGTTAAAATTAAGTTGAAATTGAAGTTGAAATTGAAGTTGAAATTGAAGTTGAAATTGAAGTTAAAATTGAAGTTAAAATTAAGTTGAAATTGAAGTTGAAATTGAAGTTGAAATTGAAGTTGAAATTGAAGTTGAAATTGATGTTAAAATTGAAGTTGAAATTGAAGTTGAAATTGAAGTTGAAATTGAAGTTGAAATTGAAGTTGAAATTGAAGTTAAAATTGAAGTTGAAATTGAAGTAGAAATTGAAGTTGAAATTGAAGTTGAAATTGAAGTTGAAATTGAAATTAAAACTGAAGTTGAAATTAAATTTGAAATTGAAGTTGAAATTGAAGTTAAAATTGAAGTTGAAATTGAAGTTGAAATTTAAGTTGAAATTTAAGTTGAAATTGAAGTTAAAATTGAAGTTGAAATTGAATTTGAAATTGAAGTTGAAATTGAAGTTAAAATTGAAGTTGAAATTGAAGTTGAAATTGGAGTTGAAATTGAAGTTGAAATTGAAGTTGAAATTGAAGTTGAAATTGAAGTTGAAATTGAAATTGAAATTGAAGTTGAAATTGAAGTTGAAGTTGAATTTGAAGTTGAAATTGAAGTTGAAACTGAAGTTGAAATTTAAGTTGAAATTTAAGTTGAAATTGAAGTTAAAATTTAATTTGAAATTTAAGTTGAAATTGAAGTTGAAATTGAAGTTAAAATTGAAGTTAAAATTAAGTTGAAATTGAAGTTGAAATTGAAGTTGAAATTGAAGTTGAAATTGAAGTTGAAATTGATGTTAAAATTGAAGTTGAAATTGAAGTTGAAATTGAAGTTGAAATTGAAGTTGAAATTGAAGTTGAAATTGAAGTTGAAATTGAAGTTGAAATTGAAGTTGAAATTGAAATTAAAATTGAAGTCGAAATTGAAGTTGAAATTGAAGTTGAAATTGGGAGGAGT
>JAUPFP010000227.1:0-66811 GCA_036925085.1 Brachycybe producta
TGAAGTTGAATTTGAAATTGAATTTGAAGTCAAATTTGAAGTCGAATTTGAAGTCGAATTTGAAGTTGAATTTGAATTTGAATTTGAAGTTGAATTTGAAGTTGAATTTGAAGTTGAACTTGAAGTTGAATTTGAAGTTGAATTTGAAGTTGAATTTGAAGTTGAATTTGAAGTTGAGTTTGATGTTGAGTTTGAAGTTGATTTTGAAGTTGAATTTGAAGTTGAATTTGAAGTTGAACTTGAAGTTGAATTTGAAGTTGAATTTGAAGTTCAATTTAAAGTTCAATTTGAAGTTCAATTTGAAGTTGAATTTGAAGTAGAATTTGAAGTTGAATTTGAAGTTGAATTTGAAGTTGAATTTGAAGTTGAATTTGAAGTTGAATTTGGAATTGAATTTGAAGTCAAATTTGAAGTCGAATTTGAAGTCGAATTTGAAGTCGAATTTGAAGTCGAATTTGAAGTCGAATTTGAAGTCGAATTTGAAGTCGAATTTGAAGTCGAATTTGAAGTTGAATTTGAAGTTGAATTTGAAGTTGAATTAGAAGTCGAATTTGAAGTCGAATTTGAAGTTGAATTTGAAGTTGAATTTGAAGTTGAATTTGAAGTTGAATTTGAAGTTGAATTTGAAGTTGAATTTGAAGTTGAATTTGAAGTTGAATTTGAAGTTGAATTTGAAGTTGAAGTTGAATTTGAAGTTGAATTTGAAGTTGAATTTGAAGTTGAATTTGAAGTTGAATTTGGAATTGAATTTGAAGTCAAATTTGAAGTCGAATTTGAAGTCGAATTTGAAGTCGAATTTGAAGTCGAATTTGAAGTCGAATTTGAAGTCGAATTTGAAGTCGAATTTGAAGTCGAATTTGAAGTTGAATTTGAAGTTGAATTTGAAGTTGAATTTGAAGTTGAATTTGAAGTTGAATTTGAAGTTGAATTTGAAGTTGAATTTGAAGTTGAATTTGAAGTTGAATTTGAAGTTGAATTTGAAGTTGAAGTTGAATTTGAAGTTGAATTTGAAGTTGAAGTTAAAGTTGAAGTTAATTTGGAAATTAAAATTGAAGTTGAAGTTGAAGTTAAAGTTGAAAATAAAGTATAAGTTGAAGTGAAATATGAAGTTGAAATTGAAGTTAAAGTTCAAACTGAAGTTGAATTTGAAGTTGAATTTGAAGTTGAATTTAAAGTTGAATTTGAAGTTGAATTTGAAGTTGAATTTGAAGTTGAATTTGAAGTTGAATTTGAAGTTGAATTTGAAGTTGAATTTGAAGTTGAATTTGAAGTTGAATTTGAAGTTGAATTTGAAGTAGATTTTGAAGTTGAATTTGAAGTTGTATTTGAAGTTGAAGTTAAAGTTGAAGCTCCTTTTGAAATTGAAGTTGAAGTTGAAGTTAAAGTTAAAGTTGAAAATAAAGTTAAAGTTAAAGTTGAAGTGGAATTTGAATTTGAAGTTGAATTTGATGTTGAATTTGAAGTTGAATTTGAAGTTGAATTTGAAGTTGAATTTGTAGTTAAATTTGAAGTTGAATTTGAAGTTGAATTTGAAGTTGAATTTGAAGTTGAATTTGAAGTTGAGTTTGAAGTTGAATTTGAAGTTGAATTTGAAGTTGAATTTGAAGTTGAATTTGAAGTTGAATTTGAAGTTGAATTTGAAGTTGAATTTGAAGTTGAATTTGAAGTTGAATTTGAAGTTGAATTTGAAGTTGAATTTGAAGTTGAATTTGAAGTTGAATTTGAAGTTGAATTTGAAGTTGAATTTGAAGTTGAATTTGAAGTTGAATTTGAAGTTGAATTTGAAGTTGAAGTTAAAGTTGAAGCTCCTTTTGAAATTGAAGTTGAAGATGAAGTTAAAGTTAAAGTTGAAGTGGAATTTGAAGTTGAATTTGAAGTTGAATTTGAAGTTGAATTTGAAGTTGAATTTGAAGTTGAATTTGAAGTTGAATTTGAAGTTGAATTTGAAGTTGAATTTGAAGTTGAATTTGAAGTTGAATTTGAAGTTGAATTTGAAATTGAATTTGAAGTTGAATTTGAAGTTGAATTTGAAGTTGAATTTGAAGTTGAATTTGAAGTTGAATTTGAAGTTGAATTTGAAGTTGAATTTGAAGTTGAATTTGAAGTTGAATTTGAAGTTGAATTTGAAGTAGATTTTGAAGTTGAATTTGAAGTTGTATTTGAAGTTGAAGTTAAAGTTGAAGCTCCTTTTGAAATTGAAATTGAAGTTGAAGTTAAAGTTAAAGTTGAAAATAAAGTTAAAGTTAAAGTTGAAGTGGAATTTGAATTTGAAGTTGAATTTGAAGTTGAATTTGAAGTTGAATTTGAAGTTGAATTTGAAGTTGAATTTGAAGTTGAATTTGAAGTTGAATTTGAAGTTGAATTTGAAGTTGAATTTGTAGTTGAATTTGATGTTGAATTTGAAGTTGATTTTGAAGTTGAATTTGAAGTTGAATTTGAAGTTGAATTTGAAGTTGAACTTGAAGTTCAATTTGAAGTTCAATTTGAAGTTCAATTTAAAGTTCAATTTAAAGTTCAATTTGAAGATGAATTTGAAGTAGAATTTGAAGTTGAATTTGATGTTGAATTTGAAGTTGAATTTGAAGTTGAATTTGAAGTTGAATTTGAAGTTGAATTTGAAGTTGAATTTGAAGTTGAATTTGAAGTTGAATTTGAAGTTGAACTTGAAGTTGAATTTGAAGTTGAATTTGAAGTTCAAGTTGAATTTGAAGTTGAATTTGAAGTTGAATTTGAAGTTGAATTTGAAGTTGAATTTGAAGTTGAATTTGAAGTTGAATTTGAAGTTGAATTTGAAGTTGAATTTGAAGTTGAATTTAAAGTTGAATTTGAAGTTGAATTTGAAGTTGAATTTGAAGTTGTATTGGAAGTTGAATTTGAAGTTGAAGTTGAATTTGAAGTTGAATTTGAAGTTGAACTTGAAGTTGAATTTGAAGTTCAATTTGAAGTTCAATTTAAAGTTGAATTTGAAGTTGAATTTGAAGTTGAATTTGAAGTTGAATTTGAAGTTGAATTTGAAGTTGAATTTGAAGTTGAATTTGAAGTTGAATTTAAAGTTGAATTTGAAGTTGAATTTGAAGTTGAATTTGAAGTAGAATTTGAAGTTGAATTTGAAGTTGAATTTGAAGTTGAATTTGAAGTTGAATTTGAAGATGAATTTGAAGTTGAATTTGAAGTTGAATTTGAAGTTGAATTTGAAGTTGAATTTGAAGTTGAATTTGAAGTTGAATTTGAAGTTGAATTTGAAGTTGAATTTGAAGTTGAATTTGAAGTTGAACTTGAAGTTGAATTTGAAGTTGAATTTGAAGTTGAATTTGAAGTTGAATTTGAAGTTGAATTTGAAGTTGAACTTGAAGTTGAATTTGAAGTTGAATTTGAATTTGAAGTTGAATTTGAAGTTGAATTTGAAGTTGAATTTGAAGTTGAATTTGAAGTTGAATTTGAAGTTGTATTGGAAGTTGAATTTGAAGTTGAAGTTGAATTTGAAGTTGAATTTGAAGTTGAACTTGAAGTTGAATTTGAAGTTCAATTTGAAGTTCAATTTAAAGTTGAATTTGAAGTTGAATTTGAAGTTGAATTTGAAGTTGAATTTGAAGTTGAATTTGAAGTTGAATTTAAAGTTCAATTTGAAGTTGAATTTGAAGTTGAATTTGAAGTAGAATTTGAAGTAGATTTTGAAGTTGAATTTGAAGTTGTATTTGAAGTTGAAGTTAAAGTTGAAGCTCCTTTTGAAATTGAAGTTGAAGTTGAAGTTAAAGTTAAAGTTGAAAATAAAGTTAAAGTTAAAGTTGAAAATAAAGTTAAAGTTAAAGTTGAAGTGGAATTTGAATTTGAAGTTGAATTTTAAGTTGAATTTTAAGTTGAATTTGAAGTTGAATTTGAAGTTGAACTTGAAGTTGAATTTGAAGTTCAATTTGAAGTTCAATTTAAAGTTCAATTTGAAGTTCAATTTGAAGTCAAATTTGAAGTCGAAATTGAAGTCGAATTTGAAGTCGAATTTGAAGTCGAATTTGAAGTTAAATTTGAAGTTGAATGTAAAGTTGAATTTGAAGTTGAATTTGAAGTTGAATTTGAAGTTAAATTTGAAGTTGAAGTTAAAGTTGAAGCTCATTTTGAAATTGAAGTTGAAGTTGAAGTTAAAGTTAAAGTTGAAAATAAAGTTAAAGTTAATGTTGAAGTTGAAGTTGAAGTTAAATTTGAAGTTAATGTTAAAGTTGAAGTGGAATTTGAATTTAAAGTTGAATTTGAAGTTGAATTTGAAGTTGAATTTCAAGTTGAATTTGAAGTTGAATTTGAAGTTGAAGATGAATTTGAAGTTGAATTTGAAGTTGAATTTGAAGTTGAAGTTAAAGTTGAAGTTAATTTTGAAATTAAAGTTAAAGTTGAAGTTGAAGTTAAAGTTGAAATTAAAGTATAAGTTGAAGTGAAATATGAAGTTGAAATTGAAGTTAAAGTTCAAAATGAAGTTGAATTTGAAGTTGAATTTGAAGTTGAATTTGAAGTTGAATTTGAAGTTGAGTTTGAAGTTGAATTTGAAGTTGAATTTGAAGTTGAATTTGAAGTTGAATTTGAAGTTGAATTTGAAGTTGAATTTGAAGTTGAATTTGAAGTTGAATTTGAAGTTGAATTTGAAGTTGAATTTGAAGTTGAATTTGAAGTTGAATTTGAAGTTGAATTTCAAGTAGATTTTGAAGTTGAATTTGAAGTTGTATTTGAAATTGAAGTTAAAGTTGAAGCTCCTTTTGAAATTGAAGTTAAAGTTGAAGTTAAAGTTAAAGTTGAAAATAAAGTTAAATTTAAAGTTGAAGTGGAATTTGAATTTGAAGTTGAATTTGAAGTTGAATTTGAAGTTGAATTTGAAGTTGAATTTGAAGTTGAATTTGAAGTTGAATTTGAAGTTGAATTTGAAGTTGAATTTGAAATTGAATTAGAAGTTGAATTTGAAGTTGAATTTGAAGTTGAATTTGAAGTTGAATTTGAAGTTGAAGTTAAAGTTGAAGCTCATTTTGAAATTGAAGTTGAAGTTGAAGTTAAAGTTAAAGTTGAAAATGAAGTTAATGTTAAAGTTGAAGTTGAAGTTGAAGTTGAAGTTAAATTTGAAGTTAAATTTGAAGTTAAAGTTAAAGTTGAAGTGGAATTTGAATTTGAAGTTGAATTTGAAGTTGAATTTGAAGTTGAATTTCAAGTTGAATTTGAAGTTGAATTTGAAATTGAATTTGAAGTTGAATTTGAAGTTGAAGATGAATTTGAAGTTTAATTTGAAGTTGAATTTGAAGTTGAATTAGAAGTTGAATTTGAAGTTGAATTTGAAGTTGAATTTAAAGTTGAATTTGAAGTTGAATTTGAAGTTGAATTTGAAGTTGAATTTGAAGTTGAATTTGAAGTTGAATTTGAAGTTGAATTTGAAGTTGAAGTTAAAGTTGAAGCTCATTTTGAAATTGAAGTTGAAGTTGAAGTTGAAGTTGAAGTTAAAGTTAAAGTTGAAAATAAAGTTAAAGTTAAAGTTGAAGTTGAAGTTGAAGTTAAATTTGAAGTTAAAGTTAAAGTTGAAGTGGAATTTGAATTTGAAGTTGAATTTGAAGTTGAATTTGAAGTTGAATTTGAAGTTGAATTTGAAGTTGAATTTGAAGTTGAATTTGAAGTTGAATTTGAAGTTGAATTTGAAGTTGAATTTGAAGTTGAATTTGAAGTTGAATTTGAAGTTGAATTTGAAATTGAATTTGAAGTCAAATTTGAAGTCGAATTTGAAGTCGAATTTGAAGTTGAATTTGAAGTTGAATTTGAAGTTGAATTTGAAGTTGAATTTGAAGTTGAATTTGAAGTTGAATTTGAAGTTGAATTTGAAGTTGAATTTGAAGTTGAATTTGAAGTTGAATTTGAAGTTGAATTTGAAATTGAATTAGAAGTTGAATTTGAAGTTGAATTTGAAGTTGAATTTGAAGTTGAAGTTAAAGTTGAAGCTCATTTTGAAATTGAAGTTGAAGTTGAAGTTAAAGTTAAAGTTGAAAATGAAGTTAATGTTAAAGTTGAAGTTGAAGTTGAAGTTGAAGTTAAATTTGAAGTTAAAGTTAAAGTTGAAGTGGAATTTGAATTTGAAGTTGAATTTGAAGTTGAATTTGAAGTTGAATTTGAAGTTGAATTTCAAGTTGAATTTGAAGTTGAATTTGAAATTGAATTTGAAGTTGAATTTGAAGTTGAAGATGAATTTGAAGTTTAATTTGAAGTTGAATTTGAAGTTGAATTAGAAGTTGAATTTGAAGTTGAATTTGAAGTTGAATTTGAAGTTGAATTTGAAGTTGAATTTGAAGTTGAATTTGAAGTTGAATTTGAAGTTGAATTTGAAGTTGAATTTGAAGTTGAATTTGAAGTTGAATTTGAAGTTGAATTTGAAGTTGAATTTGAAGTTGAATTTGAAGTTGAATTTGAAGTTGAAGTTAAAGTTGAAGCTCATTTTGAAATTGAAGTTGAAGTTGAAGTTGAAGTTGAAGTTAAAGTTAAAGTTGAAAATAAAGTTAAAGTTAAAGTTTAAGTTGAAGTTGAAGTTAAATTTGAAGTTAAAGTTAAAGTTGAAGTGGAATTTGAATTTGAAGTTGAATTTGAAGTTGAATTTGAAGTTGAATTTGAAGTTGAATTTGAAGTTGAATTTGAAGTTGAATTTGAAGTTGAATTTGAAGTTGAATTTGAAGTTGAATTTGAAATTGAATTTGAAGTCAAATTTGAAGTCGAATTTGAAGTCGAATTTGAAGTTGAATTTGAAGTTGAATTTGAAGTTGAATTTGAAGTTGAATTTGAAGTTGAATTTGAAGTTGAATTTGAAGTTGAATTTGAAATTGAATTTGAAGTCAAATTTGAAGTCGAATTTGAAATCGAATTTGAAGTTGAATTTGAAGTTGAATTTGAAGTTGAATTTGAAGTTGAATTTGAAGTTGAATTTGAAGTTAAATTTGAAGTTGAAGTTAAAGTTGAAGCTCATTTTGAAATTGAAGTTGAAGTTAAAGTTAAAGTTAAAGTTGAAAATAAAGTTAAAGGTAAAGTTGAAGTTGAAGTTGAATTTGAATTTGAAGTTGAATTTGAAGTTGAATTTGAAGTTGAATTTGAAGTTGAATTTGAAGTTGAATTTGAAGTTGAATTTGAAGTTGAATTTGAAGTTGAATTTGAAGTTGAATTTGAAGTTAAATTTGAAGTTGAATTTGAAGTTGAATTTGAAGTTGAATTTGAAGTTGAATTTGAAGTTGAATTTGAAGTTGAATTTGAAGTTGAATTTGAAGTTGAATTTGAAGTTGAATTTGAAGTTGAATTTGAGGTTGAATTTGAAGTTGAATTTGAAGTTGAATTTGAAGTTGAATTTGAAGTTGAATTTGAAGTTGAATTTGAAGTTGAATTTGAAGTTGAATTTGAAGTTGAATTTGAAGTTGAATTTGAAGTTGAATTTGAGGTTGAATTTGAAGTTGAATTTGAAGTTGAATTTGAAGTTGAATTTGAAGTTGAACTTGAAGTTGAATTTGAAGTTGAATTTGAAGTTGAAGTTGAATTTGAAGTTGAATTTGAAGTTGAATTTGAAGTTGAAGTTAAAGTTGAAGTTAATTTTGAAATTAAAGTTGAAGTTGAAGTTGAAGATAAAGTTGAAAATAAAGTATAAGTTGAAGTGAAATACGAAGTTGAAATTGAAGTTAAAGTTCAAACTGAAGTTGAGTTTGAAGTTGAATTTGAAGTTGAATTTGAAGTTGAATTTGAAGTTGAATTAGAAGTTGAATTTGAAGTTGAATTTGAAGTTGAATTTGAAGTCGAATTTGAAGTCGAATTTGAAGTTGAATTTGAAGTTGAATTTGAAGTTGAATTTGAAGTTGAGTTTGAAGTTGAATTTGAAGTTGAATTTGAAGTTGAATTTGAAGTTGAATTTGAAGTTAAATTTGAAGTTGAATTTGAAGTTGAATTTGAAGTTGAATTTGAAGTTGAAATTGAAGTTGAATTTGAAGTTGAACTTGAAGTTGAATTTGAAGTTGAATTTGAAGTTGAAGTTGAATTTGAAGTTGAATTTGAAGTTGAATTTGAAGTTGAAGTTAATTTGGAAATTAAAGTTGAAGTTGAAGTTGAAGTTAAAGTTGAAAATAAAGTATAAGTTGAAGTGAAATACGAAGTTGAAATTGAAGCTAAAGTTCAAACTGAAGTTGAGTTTGAAGTTGAATTTGAAGTTGAATTTGAAGTTGAATTTGAAGTTGAATTTGAAGTTGAATTTGAAGTTGAATTTGAAGTTGAATTTGAAGTTGAATTTGAAGTTGAATTTGAAGTTGAATTTGAAGTTGAATTTGAAGTTGAATTTGAAGTTGAATTTGAAGTTGAATTTGAAGTTGAATTTGAAGTTGAATTTGAATTCAACTTCAAATTCAACTTCAAATTCAACTTCAAATTCAACTTCAAATTCAACTTCAAATTCAAATTTGAAGTTGAATTTGAAGTTGAATTTGAAGTTGAATTTGAAGTTGAATTTGAAGTTGAATTTGAAGTAGATTTTGAAGTTGAATTTGAAGTTGTATTTGAAGTTGAAGTTAAAGTTGAAGCTCCTTTTGAAATTGAAGTTGAAGTTGAAGTTAAAGTTAAAGTTGAAAATAAAGTTAAAGTTAAAGTTGAAAATAAAGTTAAAGTTAAAGTTGAAGTGGAATTTGAATTTGAAGTTGAATTTGAAGTTGAATTTGAAGTTGAATTTGAAGTTGAATTTGAAGTTGAACTTGAAGTTGAATTTGAAGTTCAATTTGAAGTTCAATTTAAAGTTCAATTTGAAGTTCAATTTGAAGTCAAATTTGAAGTCGAAATTGAAGTCGAATTTGAAGTCGAATTTGAAGTCGAATTTGAAGTTAAATTTGAAGTTGAATTTAAAGTTGAATTTGAAGTTGAATTTGAAGTTGTATTTGAAGTTAAATTTGAAGTTGAAGTTAAAGTTGAAGCTCATTTTGAAATTGAAGTTGAAGTTGAAGTTAAAGTTAAAGTTGAAAATAAAGTTAAAGTTAATGTTGAAGTTGAAGTTGAAGTTAAATTTGAAGTTAATGTTAATGTTGAAGTGGAATTTGAATTTGAAGTTGAATTTGAAGTTGAATTTCAAGTTGAATTTGAAGTTGAATTTGAAGTTGAAGATGAATTTGAAGTTGAATTTGAAGTTGAATTTGAAGTTGAAGTTAAAGTTGAAGTTAATTTTGAAATTAAAGTTAAAGTTGAAGTTGAAGTTAAAGTTGAAATTAAAGTATAAGTTGAAGTGAAATATGAAGTTGAAATTGAAGTTAAAGTTCAAAATGAAGTTGAATTTGAAGTTGAATTTGAAGTTGAATTTGAAGTTGAATTTGAAGTTGAGTTTGAAGTTGAATTTGAAGTTGAATTTGAAGTTGAATTTGAAGTTGAATTTGAAGTTGAATTTGAAGTTGAATTTGAAGTTGAATTTGAAGTTGAATTTGAAGTTGAATTTGAAGTTGAATTTGAAGTTGAATTTGAAGTTGAATTTGAAGTTGAATTTGAAGTTGAATTTCAAGTAGATTTTGAAGTTGAATTTGAAGTTGTATTTGAAATTGAAGTTAAAGTTGAAGCTCCTTTTGAAATTGAAGTTAAAGTTGAAGTTAAAGTTAAAGTTGAAAATGAAGTTAATGTTAAAGTTGAAGTGGAATTTGAATTTGAAGTTGAATTTGAAGTTGAATTTGAAGTTGAATTTGAAGTTGAATTTGAAGTTGAATTTGAAGTTGAATTTGAAGTTGAATTTGAAGTTGAATTTGAAGTTGAATTTGAAATTGAATTTGAAGTCAAATTTGAAGTCGAATTTGAAGTCGAATTTGAATTTGAATTTGAAGTTGAATTTGAAGTTGAATTTGAAGTTAAATTTGAAGTTGAATTTAAAGTTGAATTAGAAGTTGAATTTGAAGTTGAAGTTAAAGTTAAAGTTGAAAATGAAGTTAATGTTAAAGTTGAAGTGGAATTTGAATTTGAAGTTGAATTTGAAGTTGAATTTGAAGTTGAATTTGAAGTTGAATTTGAAATTGAATTTGAAGTTGAATTTGAAGTTGAAGATGAATTTGAAGTTTAATTTGATGTTGAATTTGAAGTTGAAGTTAAAGTTGAAGTTAATTTTGAAATTAAAGTTAAAGTTGAAGTTGAAGTTAAAGTTGAAATTAAAGTATAAGTTGAAGTGATATATGAAGTTGAAATTGAAGTTAAAGTTCAAAATGAAGTTGAATTTGAAGTTGAATTTGAAGTTGAGTTTGAAGTTGAATTTGAAGTTGAATTTGAAGTTGAATTTGAAGTTGAATTTGAAGTTGAATTTGAAGTTGAAGTTGAAGTTGAATTTGAAGTTGAATTTGAAATTAAATTTGAAGTCAAAATTGAAGTCGAATTTGAAGTCGAATATGAAGTTGAATTTGAAGTTGAATTTGAAGTTGAATTTGAGTTGAATTTGAAGTTGAATTTGAAGTTGAATTTGAAGTTGAATTTGAAGTTGAATTTGAACTTGAATTTGAAGTTGAAGTTGAAGTTGAAGTTGAATTTGAAGTAGATTTTGAAGTTGAAGTCAAAATTAAAGCTCCTTTTGAAATTGAAGTTGAAGTTGAAGTTAAAGTTAAAGTTGAAAATAAAGTTAAAGTTAAAGTTGAAGTGGAATTTGAATTTGAAGTTGAATTTGAAGTTGAATTTGAAGTTGAATTTGAAGTTGAATTTGAAGTTGAATTTGAAGTTGAATTTGAAGTTGAATTTGAAGTTGAATTTGAAGTTGAATTTGAAGTTGAATTTGAAGTTGAATTTGAAGTTGAATTTGAAGTTGAATTTGAAGTTGAATTTGAAGTTGAATTTGAAGTTGAATTTGAAGTTGAAGTTGAATTTGAAGTTGAATTTGAAGTTGAAGTTAAAGTTGAAGTTAATTTTGAAATTAAAGTTGAAGTTGAAGTTGAAGTTAAAGTTGAAAATAAAGTATAAGTTGAAGTGAAATACGAAGTTGAAATTGAAGTTAAAGTTCAAACTGAAGTTGAGTTTGAAGTTGAATTTGAAGTTGAATTTGAAGTTGAATTTGAAGTTGAATTAGAAGTTGAATTTGAAGTTGAATTTGAAGTTGAATTTGAAGTTGAATTTGAAGTTGAATTTAAAGTTGAATTTGAAGTTGAAGTTAAAGTTGAAAATAAAGTATAAGTTGAAGTGAAATACGAAGTTGAAATTGAAGTTAAAGTTCAAACTGAAGTTGAGTTTGAAGATGAATTTGAAGTTGAATTTGAAGTTGAATTTGAAGTTGAATTAGAAGTTGAATTTGAAGTTGAATTTGAAGTTGAATTTGAAGTTGAATTTGAAGTTGAATTTGAAGTTGAATTTAAAGTTGAATTTGAAGTAGATTTTGAAGTTGAATTTGAAGTTGTATTTGAAATTGAAGTTAAAGTTGAAGCTCCTTTTGAAATTGAAGTTGAAGTTGAAGTTAAAGTTAAAGTTGAAAATAAAGTTAAAGTTAAAGTTGAAGTGGAATTTGAATTTGAAGTTGAATTTGAAGTTGAATTTGAAGTTGAATTTGAAGTTGAATTTGAAGTTGAATTTGAAGTAGAATTTGAAGTTGAATTTGAAGTTGAATTTGAAGTTGAATTTGAAGTTGAACTTGAAGTTGAATTTGAAGTTGAATTTGAAGTTGAATTTGAAGTTGAATTTGAAGTTGAATTTGAAGTTGAATTTGAAGTTGAATTTGAAGTTGAATTTGAAGTTGAATTTGATGTTGAGTTTGAAGTTGATTTTGAAATTGAATTTGAAGTTGAATTTGAAGTTGAATTTGAAGTTGAACTTGAAGTTGAATTTGAAGTTCAATTTGAAGTTCAATTTAAAGTTCAATTTGAAGTTCAATTTGAAGTTGAATTTGAAGTAGAATTTGAAGTTGAATTTGAAGTTGAATTTGAAGTTGAATTTGAAGTTGAACTTGAAGTTGAATTTGAAGTTGAATTTGAAGTTGAAGTTGAATTTGAAGTTGAATTTGAAGTTGAAGTTAAAGTTGAAGTTAAAGTTGAAAATAAAGTATAAGTTGAAGTGAAATACGAAGTTGAAATTGAAGTTAAAGTTCAAACTGAAGTTGAGTTTGAAGTTGAATTTGAAATTGAATTTGAAGTTGAATTTGAAGTAGATTTTGAAGTTGAATTTGAAGTTGTATTTGAAATTGAAGTTAAAGTTGAAGCTCCTTTTGAAATTGAAGTTGAAGTTGAAGTTAAAGTTAAAGTTGAAAATAAAGTTAAAGTTAAAGTTGAAGTGGAATTTGAATTTGAAGTTGAATTTGAAGTTGAATTTGAAGTTGAATTTGAAGTTGAATTTGAAGTTGAATTTGAAGTTGAATTTGAAGTTGAATTTGAAGTTGAATTTGAAGTTGAATTTGAAGTTGAATTTGAAGTTAAATTTGAAGTTGAATTTGAAGTTGAATTTGAAGTTAAATTTGAAGTTGAATTTGAAGTTGAATTTGAAGTTGAATTTGAAGTTGAATTTGAAGTTGAGTTTGAAGTTGAATTTGAAGTTGAATTTGAAGTTGAATTTGAAGTTGAATTTGAAGTTGAATTTGAAGTTGAATTTGAAGTTGAATTTGAAGTTGAATTTGAAGTTGAATTTAAAGTTGAATTTGAAGTTGAATTTGAAGTTGAATTTGAAGTTGAATTTGAAGTTGAATTTGAAGTTGAATTTGAAGTTGAAGTTGAATTTGAAGTTGAATTTGAAGTTGAAGTTATAGTTGAAGTTAATTTTGAAATTAAAGTTGAAGTTGAAGTTGAAGTTAAAGTTGAAAATAAAGTATAAGTTGAAGTGAAATACGAAGTTGAAATTGAAGTTAAAGTTCAAACTGAAGTTGAGTTTGAAGTTGAATTTGAAGTTGAATTTGAAGTTGAATTTGAAGTTGAATTAGAAGTTGAATTTGAAGTTGAATTTGAAGTTGAATTTGAAGTTGAATTTGAAGTTGAATTTAAAGTTGAATTTGAAGTTGAAGTTAAAGTTGAAAATAAAGTATAAGTTGAAGTGAAATACGAAGTTGAAATTGAAGTTAAAGTTCAAACTGAAGTTGAGTTTGAAGTTGAATTTGAAGTTGAATTTGAAGTTGAATTTGAAGTTGAATTAGAAGTTGAATTTGAAGTTGAATTTGAAGTTGAATTTGAAGTTGAATTTGAAGTTGAATTTGAAGTTGAATTTGAAGTTGAATTTGAAGTTGAATTTGAAGTTGAAGTTAAAGTTGAAGCTCATTTTGAAATTGAAGTTGAAGTTGAAGTTAAAGTTAAAGTTGAAAATGAAGTTAATGTTAAAGTTGAAGTTGAAGTTGAAGTTGAAGTTAAATTTGAAGTTAAATTTGAAGTTAAAGTTAAAGTTGAAGTGGAATTTGAATTTGAAGTTGAATTTGAAGTTGAATTTGAAGTTGAATTTCAAGTTGAATTTGAAGTTGAATTTGAAATTGAATTTGAAGTTGAATTTGAAGTTGAAGATGAATTTGAAGTTTAATTTGAAGTTGAATTTGAAGTTGAATTAGAAGTTGAATTTGAAGTTGAATTTGAAGTTGAATTTAAAGTTGAATTTGAAGTTGAATTTGAAGTTGAATTTGAAGTTGAATTTGAAGTTGAATTTGAAGTTGAATTTGAAGTTGAATTTGAAGTTGAAGTTAAAGTTGAAGCTCATTTTGAAATTGAAGTTGAAGTTGAAGTTGAAGTTGAAGTTAAAGTTAAAGTTGAAAATAAAGTTAAAGTTAAAGTTGAAGTTGAAGTTGAAGTTAAATTTGAAGTTAAAGTTAAAGTTGAAGTGGAATTTGAATTTGAAGTTGAATTTGAAGTTGAATTTGAAGTTGAATTTGAAGTTGAATTTGAAGTTGAATTTGAAGTTGAATTTGAAGTTGAATTTGAAGTTGAATTTGAAGTTGAATTTGAAGTTGAATTTGAAGTTGAATTTGAAGTTGAATTTGAAGTTGAATTTGAAATTGAATTTGAAGTCAAATTTGAAGTCGAATTTGAAGTCGAATTTGAAGTTGAATTTGAAGTTGAATTTGAAGTTGAATTTGAAGTTGAATTTGAAGTTGAATTTGAAGTTGAATTTGAAGTTGAATTTGAAGTTGAATTTGAAGTTGAATTTGAAGTTGAATTTGAAGTTGAATTTGAAGTTGAATTTGAAATTGAATTAGAAGTTGAATTTGAAGTTGAATTTGAAGTTGAATTTGAAGTTGAAGTTAAAGTTGAAGCTCATTTTGAAATTGAAGTTGAAGTTGAAGTTAAAGTTAAAGTTGAAAATGAAGTTAATGTTAAAGTTGAAGTTGAAGTTGAAGTTGAAGTTAAATTTGAAGTTAAAGTTAAAGTTGAAGTGGAATTTGAATTTGAAGTTGAATTTGAAGTTGAATTTGAAGTTGAATTTCAAGTTGAATTTGAAGTTGAATTTGAAATTGAATTTGAAGTTGAATTTGAAGTTGAAGATGAATTTGAAGTTTAATTTGAAGTTGAATTTGAAGTTGAATTAGAAGTTGAATTTGAAGTTGAATTTGAAGTTGAATTTGAAGTTGAATTTGAAGTTGAATTTGAAGTTGAATTTGAAGTTGAATTTGAAGTTGAATTTGAAGTTGAATTTGAAGTTGAATTTGAAGTTGAATTTGAAGTTGAATTTGAAGTTGAATTTGAAGTTGAATTTGAAGTTGAATTTGAAGTTGAAGTTAAAGTTGAAGCTCATTTTGAAATTGAAGTTGAAGTTGAAGTTGAAGTTGAAGTTAAAGTTAAAGTTGAAAATAAAGTTAAAGTTAAAGTTTAAGTTGAAGTTGAAGTTAAATTTGAAGTTAAAGTTAAAGTTGAAGTGGAATTTGAATTTGAAGTTGAATTTGAAGTTGAATTTGAAGTTGAATTTGAAGTTGAATTTGAAGTTGAATTTGAAGTTGAATTTGAAGTTGAATTTGAAGTTGAATTTGAAGTTGAATTTGAAATTGAATTTGAAGTCAAATTTGAAGTCGAATTTGAAGTCGAATTTGAAGTTGAATTTGAAGTTGAATTTGAAGTTGAATTTGAAGTTGAATTTGAAGTTGAATTTGAAGTTGAATTTGAAGTTGAATTTGAAATTGAATTTGAAGTCAAATTTGAAGTCGAATTTGAAATCGAATTTGAAGTTGAATTTGAAGTTGAATTTGAAGTTGAATTTGAAGTTGAATTTGAAGTTGAATTTGAAGTTAAATTTGAAGTTGAAGTTAAAGTTGAAGCTCATTTTGAAATTGAAGTTGAAGTTAAAGTTAAAGTTAAAGTTGAAAATAAAGTTAAAGGTAAAGTTGAAGTTGAAGTTGAATTTGAATTTGAAGTTGAATTTGAAGTTGAATTTGAAGTTGAATTTGAAGTTGAATTTGAAGTTGAATTTGAAGTTGAATTTGAAGTTGAATTTGAAGTTGAATTTGAAGTTGAATTTGAAGTTAAATTTGAAGTTGAATTTGAAGTTGAATTTGAAGTTGAATTTGAAGTTGAATTTGAAGTTGAATTTGAAGTTGAATTTGAAGTTGAATTTGAAGTTGAATTTGAAGTTGAATTTGAAGTTGAATTTGAGGTTGAATTTGAAGTTGAATTTGAAGTTGAATTTGAAGTTGAATTTGAAGTTGAATTTGAAGTTGAATTTGAAGTTGAATTTGAAGTTGAAGTTGAATTTGAAGTTGAATTTGAAGTTGAATTTGAAGTTGAAGTTAAAGTTGAAGTTAATTTTGAAATTAAAGTTGAAGTTGAAGTTGAAGATAAAGTTGAAAATAAAGTATAAGTTGAAGTGAAATACGAAGTTGAAATTGAAGTTAAAGTTCAAACTGAAGTTGAGTTTGAAGTTGAATTTGAAGTTGAATTTGAAGTTGAATTTGAAGTTGAATTAGAAGTTGAATTTGAAGTTGAATTTGAAGTTGAATTTGAAGTCGAATTTGAAGTCGAATTTGAAGTTGAATTTGAAGTTGAATTTGAAGTTGAATTTGAAGTTGAGTTTGAAGTTGAATTTGAAGTTGAATTTGAAGTTGAATTTGAAGTTGAATTTGAAGTTAAATTTGAAGTTGAATTTGAAGTTGAATTTGAAGTTGAATTTGAAGTTGAAATTGAAGTTGAATTTGAAGTTGAACTTGAAGTTGAATTTGAAGTTGAATTTGAAGTTGAAGTTGAATTTGAAGTTGAATTTGAAGTTGAATTTGAAGTTGAAGTTAATTTGGAAATTAAAGTTGAAGTTGAAGTTGAAGTTAAAGTTGAAAATAAAGTATAAGTTGAAGTGAAATACGAAGTTGAAATTGAAGCTAAAGTTCAAACTGAAGTTGAGTTTGAAGTTGAATTTGAAGTTGAATTTGAAGTTGAATTTGAAGTTGAATTTGAAGTTGAATTTGAAGTTGAATTTGAAGTTGAATTTGAAGTTGAATTTGAAGTTGAATTTGAAGTTGAATTTGAAGTTGAATTTGAAGTTGAATTTGAAGTTGAATTTGAAGTTGAATTTGAAGTTGAATTTGAAGTTGAATTTGAAGTTGAATTTGAATTCAACTTCAAATTCAACTTCAAATTCAACTTCAAATTCAACTTCAAATTCAACTTCAAATTCAAATTTGAAGTTGAATTTGAAGTTGAATTTGAAGTTGAATTTGAAGTTGAATTTGAAGTTGAATTTGAAGTAGATTTTGAAGTTGAATTTGAAGTTGTATTTGAAGTTGAAGTTAAAGTTGAAGCTCCTTTTGAAATTGAAGTTGAAGTTGAAGTTAAAGTTAAAGTTGAAAATAAAGTTAAAGTTAAAGTTGAAAATAAAGTTAAAGTTAAAGTTGAAGTGGAATTTGAATTTGAAGTTGAATTTGAAGTTGAATTTGAAGTTGAATTTGAAGTTGAATTTGAAGTTGAACTTGAAGTTGAATTTGAAGTTCAATTTGAAGTTCAATTTAAAGTTCAATTTGAAGTTCAATTTGAAGTCAAATTTGAAGTCGAAATTGAAGTCGAATTTGAAGTCGAATTTGAAGTCGAATTTGAAGTTAAATTTGAAGTTGAATTTAAAGTTGAATTTGAAGTTGAATTTGAAGTTGTATTTGAAGTTAAATTTGAAGTTGAAGTTAAAGTTGAAGCTCATTTTGAAATTGAAGTTGAAGTTGAAGTTAAAGTTAAAGTTGAAAATAAAGTTAAAGTTAATGTTGAAGTTGAAGTTGAAGTTAAATTTGAAGTTAATGTTAATGTTGAAGTGGAATTTGAATTTGAAGTTGAATTTGAAGTTGAATTTCAAGTTGAATTTGAAGTTGAATTTGAAGTTGAAGATGAATTTGAAGTTGAATTTGAAGTTGAATTTGAAGTTGAAGTTAAAGTTGAAGTTAATTTTGAAATTAAAGTTAAAGTTGAAGTTGAAGTTAAAGTTGAAATTAAAGTATAAGTTGAAGTGAAATATGAAGTTGAAATTGAAGTTAAAGTTCAAAATGAAGTTGAATTTGAAGTTGAATTTGAAGTTGAATTTGAAGTTGAATTTGAAGTTGAGTTTGAAGTTGAATTTGAAGTTGAATTTGAAGTTGAATTTGAAGTTGAATTTGAAGTTGAATTTGAAGTTGAATTTGAAGTTGAATTTGAAGTTGAATTTGAAGTTGAATTTGAAGTTGAATTTGAAGTTGAATTTGAAGTTGAATTTGAAGTTGAATTTGAAGTTGAATTTGAAGTTGAATTTCAAGTAGATTTTGAAGTTGAATTTGAAGTTGTATTTGAAATTGAAGTTAAAGTTGAAGCTCCTTTTGAAATTGAAGTTAAAGTTGAAGTTAAAGTTAAAGTTGAAAATGAAGTTAATGTTAAAGTTGAAGTGGAATTTGAATTTGAAGTTGAATTTGAAGTTGAATTTGAAGTTGAATTTGAAGTTGAATTTGAAGTTGAATTTGAAGTTGAATTTGAAGTTGAATTTGAAGTTGAATTTGAAGTTGAATTTGAAATTGAATTTGAAGTCAAATTTGAAGTCGAATTTGAAGTCGAATTTGAATTTGAATTTGAAGTTGAATTTGAAGTTGAATTTGAAGTTAAATTTGAAGTTGAATTTAAAGTTGAATTAGAAGTTGAATTTGAAGTTGAAGTTAAAGTTAAAGTTGAAAATGAAGTTAATGTTAAAGTTGAAGTGGAATTTGAATTTGAAGTTGAATTTGAAGTTGAATTTGAAGTTGAATTTGAAGTTGAATTTGAAATTGAATTTGAAGTTGAATTTGAAGTTGAAGATGAATTTGAAGTTTAATTTGATGTTGAATTTGAAGTTGAAGTTAAAGTTGAAGTTAATTTTGAAATTAAAGTTAAAGTTGAAGTTGAAGTTAAAGTTGAAATTAAAGTATAAGTTGAAGTGATATATGAAGTTGAAATTGAAGTTAAAGTTCAAAATGAAGTTGAATTTGAAGTTGAATTTGAAGTTGAGTTTGAAGTTGAATTTGAAGTTGAATTTGAAGTTGAATTTGAAGTTGAATTTGAAGTTGAATTTGAAGTTGAAGTTGAAGTTGAATTTGAAGTTGAATTTGAAATTAAATTTGAAGTCAAAATTGAAGTCGAATTTGAAGTCGAATATGAAGTTGAATTTGAAGTTGAATTTGAAGTTGAATTTGAGTTGAATTTGAAGTTGAATTTGAAGTTGAATTTGAAGTTGAATTTGAAGTTGAATTTGAACTTGAATTTGAAGTTGAAGTTGAAGTTGAAGTTGAATTTGAAGTAGATTTTGAAGTTGAAGTCAAAATTAAAGCTCCTTTTGAAATTGAAGTTGAAGTTGAAGTTAAAGTTAAAGTTGAAAATAAAGTTAAAGTTAAAGTTGAAGTGGAATTTGAATTTGAAGTTGAATTTGAAGTTGAATTTGAAGTTGAATTTGAAGTTGAATTTGAAGTTGAATTTGAAGTTGAATTTGAAGTTGAATTTGAAGTTGAATTTGAAGTTGAATTTGAAGTTGAATTTGAAGTTGAATTTGAAGTTGAATTTGAAGTTGAATTTGAAGTTGAATTTGAAGTTGAATTTGAAGTTGAATTTGAAGTTGAAGTTGAATTTGAAGTTGAATTTGAAGTTGAAGTTAAAGTTGAAGTTAATTTTGAAATTAAAGTTGAAGTTGAAGTTGAAGTTAAAGTTGAAAATAAAGTATAAGTTGAAGTGAAATACGAAGTTGAAATTGAAGTTAAAGTTCAAACTGAAGTTGAGTTTGAAGTTGAATTTGAAGTTGAATTTGAAGTTGAATTTGAAGTTGAATTAGAAGTTGAATTTGAAGTTGAATTTGAAGTTGAATTTGAAGTTGAATTTGAAGTTGAATTTAAAGTTGAATTTGAAGTTGAAGTTAAAGTTGAAAATAAAGTATAAGTTGAAGTGAAATACGAAGTTGAAATTGAAGTTAAAGTTCAAACTGAAGTTGAGTTTGAAGATGAATTTGAAGTTGAATTTGAAGTTGAATTTGAAGTTGAATTAGAAGTTGAATTTGAAGTTGAATTTGAAGTTGAATTTGAAGTTGAATTTGAAGTTGAATTTGAAGTTGAATTTAAAGTTGAATTTGAAGTAGATTTTGAAGTTGAATTTGAAGTTGTATTTGAAATTGAAGTTAAAGTTGAAGCTCCTTTTGAAATTGAAGTTGAAGTTGAAGTTAAAGTTAAAGTTGAAAATAAAGTTAAAGTTAAAGTTGAAGTGGAATTTGAATTTGAAGTTGAATTTGAAGTTGAATTTGAAGTTGAATTTGAAGTTGAATTTGAAGTTGAATTTGAAGTAGAATTTGAAGTTGAATTTGAAGTTGAATTTGAAGTTGAATTTGAAGTTGAACTTGAAGTTGAATTTGAAGTTGAATTTGAAGTTGAATTTGAAGTTGAATTTGAAGTTGAATTTGAAGTTGAATTTGAAGTTGAATTTGAAGTTGAATTTGAAGTTGAATTTGATGTTGAGTTTGAAGTTGATTTTGAAATTGAATTTGAAGTTGAATTTGAAGTTGAATTTGAAGTTGAACTTGAAGTTGAATTTGAAGTTCAATTTGAAGTTCAATTTAAAGTTCAATTTGAAGTTCAATTTGAAGTTGAATTTGAAGTAGAATTTGAAGTTGAATTTGAAGTTGAATTTGAAGTTGAATTTGAAGTTGAACTTGAAGTTGAATTTGAAGTTGAATTTGAAGTTGAAGTTGAATTTGAAGTTGAATTTGAAGTTGAAGTTAAAGTTGAAGTTAAAGTTGAAAATAAAGTATAAGTTGAAGTGAAATACGAAGTTGAAATTGAAGTTAAAGTTCAAACTGAAGTTGAGTTTGAAGTTGAATTTGAAGTTGAATTTGAAGTTGAATTTGAAGTAGATTTTGAAGTTGAATTTGAAGTTGTATTTGAAATTGAAGTTAAAGTTGAAGCTCCTTTTGAAATTGAAGTTGAAGTTGAAGTTAAAGTTAAAGTTGAAAATAAAGTTAAAGTTAAAGTTGAAGTGGAATTTGAATTTGAAGTTGAATTTGAAGTTGAATTTGAAGTTGAATTTGAAGTTGAATTTGAAGTTGAATTTGAAGTTGAATTTGAAGTTGAATTTGAAGTTGAATTTGAAGTTGAATTTGAAGTTGAATTTGAAGTTAAATTTGAAGTTGAATTTGAAGTTGAATTTGAAGTTAAATTTGAAGTTGAATTTGAAGTTGAATTTGAAGTTGAATTTGAAGTTGAATTTGAAGTTGAGTTTGAAGTTGAATTTGAAGTTGAATTTGAAGTTGAATTTGAAGTTGAATTTGAAGTTGAATTTGAAGTTGAATTTGAAGTTGAATTTGAAGTTGAATTTGAAGTTGAATTTAAAGTTGAATTTGAAGTTGAATTTGAAGTTGAATTTGAAGTTGAATTTGAAGTTGAATTTGAAGTTGAAGTTGAATTTGAAGTTGAATTTGAAGTTGAAGTTATAGTTGAAGTTAATTTTGAAATTAAAGTTGAAGTTGAAGTTGAAGTTAAAGTTGAAAATAAAGTATAAGTTGAAGTGAAATACGAAGTTGAAATTGAAGTTAAAGTTCAAACTGAAGTTGAGTTTGAAGTTGAATTTGAAGTTGAAGTTGAAGTTGAATTTGAAGTTGAATTAGAAGTTGAATTTGAAGTTGAATTTGAAGTTGAATTTGAAGTTGAATTTGAAGTTGAATTTAAAGTTGAATTTGAAGTTGAAGTTAAAGTTGAAAATAAAGTATAAGTTGAAGTGAAATACGAAGTTGAAATTGAAGTTAAAGTTCAAACTGAAGTTGAGTTTGAAGTTGAATTTGAAGTTGAATTTGAAGTTGAATTTGAAGTTGAATTAGAAGTTGAATTTGAAGTTGAATTTGAAGTTGAATTTGAAGTTGAATTTGAAGTTGAATTTGAAGTTGAATTTGAAGTTGAATTTGAAGTTGAATTTGAAGTTGTATTTGAAATTGAAGTTAAAGTTGAAGCTCCTATTGAAATTGAAGTTAAAGTTGAAGTTAAAGTTAAAGTTGAAAATAAAGTTAAAGTTAAAGTTGAAGTGGAATTTGAATTTGAAGTTGAATTTGAAGTTGAATTTGAAGTTGAATTTGAAGTTGAATTTGAAGTTGAATTTGAAGTTGAATTTGAAGTTGAATTTGAAGTTGAATTTGAAGTTGAATTTGAAGTTGAATTTGAAGTTGAATTTGAAGTTGAATTTGAAATTGAATTAGAAGTTGAATTTGAAGTTGAATTTGAAGTTGAATTTGAAGTTGAAGTTAAAGTTGAAGCTCATTTTGAAATTGAAGTTGAAGTTGAAGTTAAAGTTAAAGTTGAAAATGAAGTTAATGTTAAAGTTGTAGTTGAAGTTGAAGTTGAAGTTAAATTTGAAGTTAAAGTTAAAGTTGAAGTGGAATTTGAATTTGAAGTTGAATTTGAAGTTGAATTTGAAGTTGAATTTCAAGTTGAATTTGAAGTTGAATTTGAGTTGAATTTGAAGTTGAATTTGAAGTTGAATTTGAAGTTGAATTTGAAGTTGAATTTGAAGTTGAATTTGAACTTGAATTTGAAGTTGAAGTTGAAGTTGAAGTTGAAATTAAATTTGAAGTCAAAATTGAAGTCGAATTTGAAGTCGAATATGAAGTTGAATTTGAAGTTGAATTTGAAGTTGAATTTGAGTTGAATTTGAAGTTGAATTTGAAGTTGAATTTGAAGTTGAATTTGAAGTTGAATTTGAACTTGAATTTGAAGTTGAAGTTGAAGTTGAAGTTGAATTTGAAGTAGATTTTGAAGTTGAAGTCAAAATTAAAGCTCCTTTTGAAATTGAAGTTGAAGTTGAAGTTAAAGTTAAAGTTGAAAATAAAGTTAAAGTTAAAGTTGAAGTGGAATTTGAATTTGAAGTTGAATTTGAAGTTGAATTTGAAGTTGAATTTGAAGTTGAATTTGAAGTTGAATTTGAAGTTGAATTTGAAGTTGAATTTGAAGTTGAATTTGAAGTTGAATTTGAAGTTGAATTTGAAGTTGAATTTGAAGTTGAATTTGAAGTTGAATTTGAAGTTGAATTTGAAGTTGAATTTGAAGTTGAATTTGAAGTTGAAGTTGAATTTGAAGTTGAATTTGAAGTTGAAGTTAAAGTTGAAGTTAATTTTGAAATTAAAGTTGAAGTTGAAGTTGAAGTTAAAGTTGAAAATAAAGTATAAGTTGAAGTGAAATACGAAGTTGAAATTGAAGTTAAAGTTCAAACTGAAGTTGAGTTTGAAGTTGAATTTGAAGTTGAATTTGAAGTTGAATTTGAAGTTGAATTAGAAGTTGAATTTGAAGTTGAATTTGAAGTTGAATTTGAAGTTGAATTTGAAGTTGAATTTAAAGTTGAATTTGAAGTTGAAGTTAAAGTTGAAAATAAAGTATAAGTTGAAGTGAAATACGAAGTTGAAATTGAAGTTAAAGTTCAAACTGAAGTTGAGTTTGAAGTTGAATTTGAAGTTGAATTTGAAGTTGAATTTGAAGTTGAATTAGAAGTTGAATTTGAAGTTGAATTTGAAGTTGAATTTGAAGTTGAATTTGAAGTTGAATTTGAAGTTGAATTTAAAGTTGAATTTGAAGTAGATTTTGAAGTTGAATTTGAAGTTGTATTTGAAATTGAAGTTAAAGTTGAAGCTCCTTTTGAAATTGAAGTTGAAGTTGAAGTTAAAGTTAAAGTTGAAAATAAAGTTAAAGTTAAAGTTGAAGTGGAATTTGAATTTGAAGTTGAATTTGAAGTTGAATTTGAAGTTGAATTTGAAGTTGAATTTGAAGTTGAATTTGAAGTAGAATTTGAAGTTGAATTTGAAGTTGAATTTGAAGTTGAATTTGAAGTTGAACTTGAAGTTGAATTTGAAGTTGAATTTGAAGTTGAATTTGAAGTTGAATTTGAAGTTGAATTTGAAGTTGAATTTGAAGTTGAATTTGAAGTTGAATTTGAAGTTGAATTTGATGTTGAGTTTGAAGTTGATTTTGAAATTGAATTTGAAGTTGAATTTGAAGTTGAATTTGAAGTTGAACTTGAAGTTGAATTTGAAGTTCAATTTGAAGTTCAATTTAAAGTTCAATTTGAAGTTCAATTTGAAGTTGAATTTGAAGTAGAATTTGAAGTTGAATTTGAAGTTGAATTTGAAGTTGAATTTGAAGTTGAACTTGAAGTTGAATTTGAAGTTGAATTTGAAGTTGAAGTTGAATTTGAAGTTGAATTTAAAGTTGAAGTTAAAGTTGAAGTTAAAGTTGAAAATAAAGTATAAGTTGAAGTGAAATACGAAGTTGAAATTGAAGTTAAAGTTCAAACTGAAGTTGAGTTTGAAGTTGAATTTGAAGTTGAATTTGAAGTTGAATTTGAAGTAGATTTTGAAGTTGAATTTGAAGTTGTATTTGAAATTGAAGTTAAAGTTGAAGCTCCTTTTGAAATTGAAGTTGAAGTTGAAGTTAAAGTTAAAGTTGAAAATAAAGTTAAAGTTAAAGTTGAAGTGGAATTTGAATTTGAAGTTGAATTTGAAGTTGAATTTGAAGTTGAATTTGAAGTTGAATTTGAAGTTGAATTTGAAGTTGAATTTGAAGTTGAATTTGAAGTTGAATTTGAAGTTGAATTTGAAGTTGAATTTGAAGTTAAATTTGAAGTTGAATTTGAAGTTGAATTTGAAGTTAAATTTGAAGTTGAATTTGAAGTTGAATTTGAAGTTGAATTTGAAGTTGAATTTGAAGTTGAGTTTGAAGTTGAATTTGAAGTTGAATTTGAAGTTGAATTTGAAGTTGAATTTGAAGTTGAATTTGAAGTTGAATTTGAAGTTGAATTTGAAGTTGAATTTGAAGTTGAATTTAAAGTTGAATTTGAAGTTGAATTTGAAGTTGAATTTGAAGTTGAATTTGAAGTTGAATTTGAAGTTGAAGTTGAATTTGAAGTTGAATTTGAAGTTGAAGTTATAGTTGAAGTTAATTTTGAAATTAAAGTTGAAGTTGAAGTTGAAGTTAAAGTTGAAAATAAAGTATAAGTTGAAGTGAAATACGAAGTTGAAATTGAAGTTAAAGTTCAAACTGAAGTTGAGTTTGAAGTTGAATTTGAAGTTGAATTTGAAGTTGAATTTGAAGTTGAATTAGAAGTTGAATTTGAAGTTGAATTTGAAGTTGAATTTGAAGTTGAATTTGAAGTTGAATTTAAAGTTGAATTTGAAGTTGAAGTTAAAGTTGAAAATAAAGTATAAGTTGAAGTGAAATACGAAGTTGAAATTGAAGTTAAAGTTCAAACTGAAGTTGAGTTTGAAGTTGAATTTGAAGTTGAATTTGAAGTTGAATTTGAAGTTGAATTAGAAGTTGAATTTGAAGTTGAATTTGAAGTTGAATTTGAAGTTGAATTTGAAGTTGAATTTGAAGTTGAATTTGAAGTTGAATTTGAAGTTGTATTTGAAATTGAAGTTAAAGTTGAAGCTCCTATTGAAATTGAAGTTAAAGTTGAAGTTAAAGTTAAAGTTGAAAATAAAGTTAAAGTTAAAGTTGAAGTGGAATTTGAATTTGAAGTTGAATTTGAAGTTGAATTTGAAGTTGAATTTGAAGTTGAATTTGAAGTTGAATTTGAAGTTGAATTTGAAGTTGAATTTGAAGTTGAATTTGAAGTTGAATTTGAAGTTGAATTTGAAGTTGAATTTGAAATTGAATTAGAAGTTGAATTTGAAGTTGAATTTGAAGTTGAATTTGAAGTTGAATTTGAAGTTGAAGTTAAAGTTGAAGCTCATTTTGAAATTGAAGTTGAAGTTGAAGTTAAAGTTAAAGTTGAAAATGAAGTTAATGTTAAAGTTGTAGTTGAAGTTGAAGTTGAAGTTAAATTTGAAGTTAAAGTTAAAGTTGAAGTGGAATTTGAATTTGAAGTTGAATTTGAAGTTGAATTTGAAGTTGAATTTCAAGTTGAATTTGAAGTTGAATTTGAAATTGAATTTGAAGTTGAATTTGAAGTTGAAGATGAATTTGAAGTTTAATTTGAAGTTGAATTTGAAGTTGAATTAGAAGTTGAATTTGAAGTTGAATTTGAAGTTGAATTTAAAGTTGAATTTGAAGTTGAATTTGAAGTTGAATTTGAAGTTGAATTTGAAGTTGAATTTGAAGTTGAATTTGAAGTTGAATTTGAAGTTGAATTTGAAGTTGAAGTTAAAGTTGAAGCTCATTTTGAAATTGAAGTTGAAGTTGAAGTTGAAGTTGAAGTTAAAGTTAAAGTTGAAAATAAAGTTAAAGTTAAAGTTGAAGTTGAAGTTGAAGTTAAATTTGAAGTTAAAGTTAAAGTTGAAGTGGAATTTGAATTTGAAGTTGAATTTGAAGTTGAATTTGAAGTTGAATTTGAAGTTGAATTTGAAGTTGAATTTGAAGTTGAATTTGAAGTTGAATTTGAAGTTGAATTTGAAGTTGAATTTGAAGTTGAATTTGAAGTTGAATTTGAAGTTGAATTTGAAGTTGAATTTGAAATTGAATTTGAAGTCAAATTTGAAGTCGAATTTGAAGTCGAATTTGAAGTTGAATTTGAAGTTGAATTTGAAGTTGAATTTGAAGTTGAATTTGAAGTTGAATTTGAAGTTGAATTTGAAGTTGAATTTGAAGTTGAATTTGAAGTTGAATTTGAAGTTGAATTTGAAGTTGAATTTGAAATTGAATTAGAAGTTGAATTTGAAGTTGAATTTGAAGTTGAAGTTAAAGTTGAAGCTCATTTTGAAATTGAAGTTGAAGTTGAAGTTAAAGTTAAAGTTGAAAATGAAGTTAATGTTAAAGTTGTAGTTGAAGTTGAAGTTGAAGTTAAATTTGAAGTTAAAGTTAAAGTTGAAGTGGAATTTGAATTTGAAGTTGAATTTGAAGTTGAATTTGAAGTTGAATTTCAAGTTGAATTTGAAGTTGAATTTGAAATTGAATTTGAAGTTGAATTTGAAGTTGAATTTGAAGTTGAATTTGAAGTTGAATTTGAAGTTGAATTTGAAGTTGAGTTTGAAGTTGAATTTGAAGTTGAATTTGAAGTTGAATTTGAAGTTGAATTTGAAGTTAAATTTGAAGTTGAATTTGAAGTTGAATTTGAAGTTGAATTTGAAGTTGAATTTGAAGTTGAATTTGAAGTTGAATTTGAAGTTGAATTTGAAGATGAATTTCAAGTAGATTTTGAAGTTGAATTTGAAGTTGTATTTGAAATTGAAGTTAAAGTTGAAGCTCCTTTTGAAATTGAAGTTAAAGTTGAAGTTAAAGTTAAAGTTGAAAATGAAGTTAATGTTAAAGTTGAAGTGGAATTTGAATTTGAAGTTGAATTTGAAGTTGAATTTGAAGTTGAATTTGAAGTTGAATTTGAAGTTGAATTTGAAGTTGAATTTGAAGTTGAATTTGAAGTTGAATTTGAAGTTGAATTTGAAGTTGAATTTGAAGTTGAATTTGAAATTGAATTTGAAGTCAAATTTGAAGTCGAATTTGAAGTCGAATTTGAATTTGAATTTGAAGTTGAATTTGAAGTTGAATTTGAAGTTAAATTTGAAGTTGAATTTAAAGTTGAATTAGAAGTTGAATTTGAAGTTGAATTTGAAGTTGAATTTGAAGTTGAATTTGAAGTTGAAGTTAAAGTTGAAGCTCATTTTGAAATTGAAGTTGAAGTTGAAGTTAAAGTTAAAGTTGAAAATGAAGTTAATGTTAAAGTTGAAGTGGAATTTGAATTTGAAGTTGAATTTGAAGTTGAATTTGAAGTTGAATTAGAAGTTGAATTTGAAGTTGAATTTGAAGTTGAATTTGAAGTTGAATTTGAAGTTGAATTTAAAGTTGAATTTGAAGTTGAAGTTAAAGTTGAAAATAAAGTATAAGTTGAAGTGAAATACGAAGTTGAAATTGAAGTTAAAGTTCAAACTGAAGTTGAGTTTGAAGTTGAATTTGAAGTTGAATTTGAAGTTGAATTTGAAGTTGAATTAGAAGTTGAATTTGAAGTTGAATTTGAAGTTGAATTTGAAGTTGAATTTGAAGTTGAATTTGAAGTTGAATTTGAAGTTGAATTTGAAGTTGTATTTGAAATTGAAGTTAAAGTTGAAGCTCCTATTGAAATTGAAGTTAAAGTTGAAGTTAAAGTTAAAGTTGAAAATAAAGTTAAAGTTAAAGTTGAAGTGGAATTTGAATTTGAAGTTGAATTTGAAGTTGAATTTGAAGTTGAATTTGAAGTTGAATTTGAAGTTGAATTTGAAGTTGAATTTGAAGTTGAATTTGAAGTTGAATTTGAAGTTGAATTTGAAGTTGAATTTGAAATTGAATTAGAAGTTGAATTTGAAGTTGAATTTGAAGTTGAATTTGAAGTTGAAGTTAAAGTTGAAGCTCATTTTGAAATTGAAGTTGAAGTTGAAGTTAAAGTTAAAGTTGAAAATGAAGTTAATGTTAAAGTTGTAGTTGAAGTTGAAGTTGAAGTTAAATTTGAAGTTAAAGTTAAAGTTGAAGTGGAATTTGAATTTGAAGTTGAATTTGAAGTTGAATTTGAAGTTGAATTTCAAGTTGAATTTGAAGTTGAATTTGAAATTGAATTTGAAGTTGAATTTGAAGTTGAAGATGAATTTGAAGTTTAATTTGAAGTTGAATTTGAAGTTGAATTAGAAGTTGAATTTGAAGTTGAATTTAAAGTTGAATTTAAAGTTGAATTTGAAGTTGAATTTGAAGTTGAATTTGAAGTTGAATTTGAAGTTGAATTTGAAGTTGAATTTGAAGTTGAATTTGAAGTTGAATTTGAAGTTGAAGTTAAAGTTGAAGCTCATTTGAAATTGAAGTTGAAGTTGAAGTTGAAGTTGAAGTTAAGTTAAAGTTGAAAATAAAGTTAAAGTTAAAGTTGAAGTTGAAGTTGAAGTTAAATTTGAAGTTAAAGTTAAAGTTGAAGTGGAATTTGAATTTGAAGTTGAATTTGAAGTTGAATTTGAAGTTGAATTTGAAGTTGAATTTGAAGTTGAATTTGAAGTTGAATTTGAAGTTGAATTTGAAGTTGAATTTGAAGTTGAATTTGAAGTTGAATTTGAAATTGAATTTGAAGTCAAATTTGAAGTCGAATTTGAAGTCGAATTTGAAGTTGAATTTGAAGTTGAATTTGAAGTTGAATTTGAAGTTGAATTTGAAGTTGAATTTGAAGTTGAATTTGAAGTTGAATTTGAAGTTGAATTTGAAGTTGAATTTGAAGTTGAATTTGAAGTTGAATTTGAAGTTGAATTTGAAATTGAATTAGAAGTTGAATTTGAAGTTGAATTTGAAGTTGAATTTGAAGTTGAAGTTAAAGTTGAAGCTCATTTTGAAATTGAAGTTGAAGTTGAAGTTAAAGTTAAAGTTGAAAATGAAGTTAATGTTAAAGTTGTAGTTGAAGTTGAAGTTGAAGTTAAATTTGAAGTTAAAGTTAAAGTTGAAGTGGAATTTGAATTTGAAGTTGAATTTGAAGTTGAATTTGAAGTTGAATTTCAAGTTGAATTTGAAGTTGAATTTGAAATTGAATTTGAAGTTGAATTTGAAGTTGAATTTGAAGTTGAATTTGAAGTTGAATTTGAAGTTGAATTTGAAGTTGAGTTTGAAGTTGAATTTGAAGTTGAATTTGAAGTTGAATTTGAAGTTGAATTTGAAGTTAAATTTGAAGTTGAATTTGAAGTTGAATTTGAAGTTGAATTTGAAGTTGAATTTGAAGTTGAATTTGAAGTTGAATTTGAAGTTGAATTTGAAGATGAATTTCAAGTAGATTTTGAAGTTGAATTTGAAGTTGTATTTGAAATTGAAGTTAAAGTTGAAGCTCCTTTTGAAATTGAAGTTAAAGTTGAAGTTAAAGTTAAAGTTGAAAATGAAGTTAATGTTAAAGTTGAAGTGGAATTTGAATTTGAAGTTGAATTTGAAGTTGAATTTGAAGTTGAATTTGAAGTTGAATTTGAAGTTGAATTTGAAGTTGAATTTGAAGTTGAATTTGAAGTTGAATTTGAAGTTGAATTTGAAGTTGAATTTGAAATTGAATTTGAAGTCAAATTTGAAGTCGAATTTGAAGTCGAATTTGAATTTGAATTTGAAGTTGAATTTGAAGTTGAATTTGAAGTTAAATTTGAAGTTGAATTTAAAGTTGAATTAGAAGTTGAATTTGAAGTTGAATTTGAAGTTGAATTTGAAGTTGAATTTGAAGTTGAAGTTAAAGTTGAAGCTCATTTTGAAATTGAAGTTGAAGTTGAAGTTAAAGTTAAAGTTGAAAATGAAGTTAATGTTAAAGTTGAAGTGGAATTTGAATTTGAAGTTGAATTTGAAGTTGAATTTGAAGTTGAATTTGAAGTTGAATTTGAAGTTGAATTTGAAATTGAATTTGAAGTTGAATTTGAAGTTGAAGATGAATTTGAAGTTTAATTTGATGTTGAATTTGAAGTTGAAGTTAAAGTTGAAGTTAATTTTGAAATTAAAGTTAAAGTTGAAGTTGAAGTTAAAGTTGAAATTAAAGTATAAGTTGAAGTGATATATGAAGTTGAAATTGAAGTTAAAGTTCAAAATGAAGTTGAATTTGAAGTTGAATTTGAAGTTGAATTTGAAGTTGAGTTTGAAGTTGAATTTGAAGTTGAATTTGAAGTTGAATTTGAAGTTGAATTTGAAGTTGAATTTGAAGTTGAAGTTGAAGTTGAATTTGAAGTTGAATTTGAAATTAAATTTGAAGTCAAAATTCAAGTCGAATTTGAAGTCGAATATGAAGTTGAATTTGAAGTTGAATTTGAAGTTGAATTTGAGTTGAATTTGAAGTTGAATTTGAAGTTGAATTTGAAGTTGAATTTGAAGTTGAATTTGAACTTGAATTTGAAGTTGAAGTTGAAGTTGAAGTTGAATTTGAAGTAGATTTTGAAGTTGAAGTCAAAATTAAAGCTCCTTTTGAAATTGAAGTTGAAGTTGAAGTTAAAGTTAAAGTTGAAAATAAAGTTAAAGTTAAAGTTGAAGTGGAATTTGAATTTGAAGTTGAATTTGAAGTTGAATTAGAAGTTGAAGTGAAATACGAAGTTGAAATTGAAGTTAAAGTTCAAACTGAAGTTGAGTTTGAAGTTGAATTTGAAGTTGAATTTGAAGTTGAATTTGAAGTTGAATTAGAAGTTGAATTTGAAGTTGAATTTGAAGTTGAATTTGAAGTTGAATTTGAAGTTGAATTTAAAGTTGAATTTGAAGTTGAAGTTAAAGTTGAAAATAAAGTATAAGTTGAAGTGAAATACGAAGTTGAAATTGAAGTTAAAGTTCAAACTGAAGTTGAGTTTGAAGTTGAATTTGAAGTTGAATTTGAAGTTGAATTTGAAGTTGAATTAGAAGTTGAATTTGAAGTTGAATTTGAAGTTGAATTTGAAGTTGAATTTGAAGTTGAATTTGAAGTTGAATTTGAAGTTGAATTTGAAGTTGAAGTTAAAGTTGAAGTTAATTTTGAAATTAAAGTTGAAGTTAAAGTTGAATTTAAAGTTGAATTTGAAGTTGAAGTTGAAGTTAAAGTTGAAGTTGAAGTATAAGTTAAAGTGAAATTTGAAGTTGAAATTGAAGTTGAAGTTGAAGATAAAATTAAAGTTGAAATTAAAGTTAAAGTTAAAGTTGAAGTTGAAGTTGAAATTGAATTTGAAGTTGAATCTGAAGTTGAATTTGAATTTGAATTTGAAATTGAATTTGAAGTTGAATTTGAAGTTGAATTTGAAGTTAAATTTAAAGTTGAATTTGAAGTTGAATTTGAAGTTGAATTTGAAGTTGAATTTGAAATTGAATTTGAAGTTGAAGTTAAAGTTAAAGTTGAAGTTGAAGTATAAGTTAAAGTGAAATTTCAACTTGAAATTGAAGTTGAAGTTGAAGTTGAAGTTGAAATTGAAGTTGAAGTTGAAGTTGAAGTTGAAATTGAAGTTGAGTTGGAAGTTGAATTTGAAGTTGAATTTGAAGTTGAGTTTGAAGTTGAATTTGAAGTTGAATTTGAAGTTGAATTTGAAGTTGAATTTGTAGTTGAATTTGAAGTTGAATTTGAAATTGAATTTGAAATTGAATTTGAAGTTGAAGTTAAAGATGAGTTTGAAGTTGAATTTGAAGTTGAATTTGAAGTTGAATTTGAAGTTGAATTTGAAGTTGAATTTGAAGTTGAATTTGTAGTTGAATTTGAAATTGAATTTGAAGTTGAATTTGAAGTTGAATTTGAAGTTGAAGTTGAAGTTGAATTTGAATTTGAAGTTGAATTTGAAGTTGAATTTGAAGTTGAATTTGAAGTTGAATTTGAAGTTGAATTTGAAGTTGAATTTGTAGTTGACTTTGAAGTTGAATTTGAAATTGAATTTGAAATTGAATTTGAAGTTGAAGTTAAAGATGAGTTTGAAGTTGAATTTGAAGTTGAATTTGAAGTTGAATTTGAAGTTGAATTTGAAGTTGAATTTGAAGTTGAATTTGTAGTTGAATTTGAAATTGAATTTGAAGTTGAATTTGAAGTTGAATTTGAAGTTGAATTTGAAGTTGAATTTGAAGTTGAATTTGAAGTTGAATTTGAATTTGAAGTTGAATTTGAAGTTGAATTTGAAGTTGAATGTGAAGTTGAATTTGAAGTTGAATTTGAAGTTGAATTTGAATTTGAAGTTGAATTTGAAGTTGAATTTGAAGTTGAAGTTGAAGTTGAAATTGAATTTGAAGTTGAATCTGAAGTTGAATTTGAATTTGAATTTGAAATTGAATTTGAAGTTGAATTTGAAGTTGAATTTGAAGTTGAATTTGAAGTTAAATTTAAAGTTGAATTTGAAATTGAATTTGAAATTGAATTTGAAGTTGAAGTTAAAGATGAGTTTGAAGTTGAATTTGAAGTTGAAGATCATTTTGAAATTGAAGTTGAAGTTGAAGTTGAAGATAAAATTAAAGTTGAAATTAAAGTTAAAGTTAAAGTTGAAGTTGAAGTTGAAATTGAATTTGAAGTTGAATCTGAAGTTGAATTTGAATTTGAATTTGAAATTGAATTTGAAGTTGAATTTGAAGTTGAATTTGAAGTTAAATTTAAAGTTGAATTTGAAGTTGAATTTGAAGTTGAATTTGAAGTTGAATTTGAAATTGAATTTGAAGTTGAAGTTAAAGTTAAAGTTGAAGTTGAAGTATAAGTTAAAGTGAAATTTCAACTTGAAATTGAAGTTGAAGTTGAAGTTGAAGTTGAAATTGAAGTTGAAGTTGAAGTTGAAGTTGAAATTGAAGTTGAGTTGGAAGTTGAATTTGAAGTTGAATTTGAAGTTGAGTTTGAAGTTGAATTTGAAGTTGAATTTGAAGTTGAATTTGAAGTTGAATTTGTAGTTGAATTTGAAGTTGAATTTGAATTTGAATTTGAAATTGAATTTGAAGTTGAAGTTAAAGATGAGTTTGAAGTTGAATTTGAAGTTGAATTTGAAGTTGAATTTGAAGTTGAATTTGAAGTTGAATTTGAAGTTGAATTTGTAGTTGAATTTGAAATTGAATTTGAAGTTGAATTTGAAGTTGAATTTGAAGTTGAAGTTGAAGTTGAATTTGAATTTGAAGTTGAATTTGAAGTTGAATTTGAAGTTGAATTTGAAGTTGAATTTGAAGTTGAATTTGAAGTTGAATTTGTAGTTGACTTTGAAGTTGAATTTGAAATTGAATTTGAAATTGAATTTGAAGTTGAAGTTAAAGATGAGTTTGAAGTTGAATTTGAAGTTGAATTTGAAGTTGAATTTGAAGTTGAATTTGAAGTTGAATTTGAAGTTGAATTTCTAGTTGAATTTGAAATTGAATTTGAAGTTGAATTTGAAGTTGAATTTGAAGTTGAATTTGAAGTTGAATTTGAAGTTGAATTTGAAGTTGAATTTGAATTTGAAGTTGAATTTGAAGTTGAATTTGAAGTTGAATTTGAAGTTGAATTTGAAGTTGAATTTGAAGTTGAATTTGAATTTGAAGTTGAATTTGAAGTTGAATTTGAAGTTGAAGTTGAAGTTGAAATTGAATTTGAAGTTGAATCTGAAGTTGAATTTGAATTTGAATTTGAAATTGAATTTGAAGTTGAATTTGAAGTTGAATTTGAAGTTAAATTTAAAGTTGAATTTGAAGTTGAATTTGAAGTTGAATTTGAAATTGAATTTAAAATTGAATTTGAAGTTGAAGTTGAAGTTAAAATTGAAGTTGAAGTATAAGTTAAAGTGAAATTTGAAGTTGAAATTGAAGTTGAAGTTGAAGTTGAAGTTGAATTTGAAGTTGAATTTGAAGTTGAATTTGAAGTTGAATTTGTAGTTGAATTTCAAATTGAATTTGAAATTGAATTTGAAGTTGAAGTTAAAGATGAGTTTGAAGTTGAATTTGAAGTTGAAGATCATTTTGAAATTGAAGTTGAAGTTGAAGTTGAAGATAAAATTAAAGTTGAAATTAAAGTTAAAGTTAAAGTTGAAGTTGAAGTTGAAATTGAATTTGAAGTTGAATCTGAAGTTGAATTTGAATTTGAATTTGAAATTGAATTTGAAGTTGAATTTGAAGTTGAATTTGAAGTTGAATTTGAAGTTGAATTTGAAGTTGAATTTGAAGTTGGATTTGAAGTTAAATTTAAAGTTGAATTTGAAGTTGAATTTGAAGTTGAATTTGAAGTTGAATTTGAAGTTGAATTTGAAATTGAATTTGATGTTGAAGGTAAAGTTAAAGTTGAAGTTGAAGTATAAGTTAAAGTGAAATTTCAACTTGAAATTGAAGTTGAAGTTGATGTTGAAGTTGAAATTGAAGTTGAAGTTGAAGTTGAAGTTGAAATTGAAGTTGTGTTGGAAGTTGAATTTGAAGTTGAATTTGAAGTTGAGTTTGAAGTTGAATTTGAAGTTGAATTTGAAGTTGAATTTGAAGTTGAATTTGAAGTTGAAGTTAAAGTTGAAGTTAATTTTGAAATTAAAGTTGAAGTTAAAGTTGAATTTAAAGTTGAAATTGAAGCATAAGTTGAAGTGAAATTTGAAGTTGAAATTGAAGTTGAAGTTGAAGTTGAAGTTGAAATTGAAGTTGAGTTGGAAGTTGAATTTGAAGTTGAATTTGAAGTTGAGTTTGAAGTTGAGTTTGAAGTTGAATTTGAAGTTGAATTTGAAGTTGAATTCGAAGTTGAATTTGAAGTTGAATTTGAAGTTGAATGTGAAATTGAATTTGAAATTGAATTTGAAGTTGAAGTTAAAGATGAGTTTGAAGTTGAATTTGAAGTTGAATTTGAAGTTGATTTTGAAGTTGAATTTGAAGGTGAATTTTAAGTTGAATTTTAAGTTGAATTTGAAGTTGAATTTGTAGTTGAATTTGAAATTGAATTTGAAGTTGAATTTGAAGTTGAATTTGAAGTTGAAGTTGAAGTTGAATTTGAAGTTGAATTTGAAGTTGAATTTGAAGTTGAATTTGAAATTAAATTTGAAGTTGAATTTGAAGTTGAATTTGAAGTTGAATTTGAAGTTGAAGTTAAAGTTGAAATTGAAGTATAAGTTGAAGTGAAATTTGAAGTTAAAGTTAAAATTGAAGTTGAAGTTGAAATTGAATTTGAAGTTGAATCTGAATTTGAATTTGAAGTTGAATTTGAAGTTGAATTTGAAGTTGAATTTGAAGTTGAATTTCAAGTTGAATTTGAAGTTGAATTTGAAGTTAAGTTTGAAGTTGAATTTGATGTTGAATTTGAAGTTGAATTTGAAGTTGAATTTGAAGTTGAATTTGTAGTTGAATTTGAAATTGAATTTGAAATTGAATTTGAAGTTGAAGTTAAAGATGAGTTTGAAGTTGAATTTGAAGTTGAAGATCATTTTGAAATTGAAGTTGAAGTTGAAGTTGAAGATAAAATTAAAGTTGAAATTAAAGTTAAAGTTAAAGTTGAAGTTGAAGTTGAAATTGAATTTGAAGTTGAATTTGAATTTGAATTTGAAATTGAATTTGAAGTTGAATTTGAAGTTGAATTTGAAGTTAAATTTAAAGTTGAATTTGAAGTTGAATTTGAAGTTGAATTTGAAATTGAATTTGAAGTTGAAGTTAAAGTTAAAGTTGAAGTTGAAGTTGAAATTGAATTTGAAGTTGAATCTGAAGTTGAATTTGAATTTGAATTTGAAATTGAACTTGAAGTTGAATTTGAAGTTGAATTTGAAGTTAAATTTAAAGTTGAATTTGAAGTTGAAGTTGAAGTTGAAATTGAAGTTGAGTTGGAAGTTGAATTTGAAGTTGAATTTGAAGTTGAGTTTGAAGTTGAATTTGAAGTTGAATTTGTAGTTGAATTTGAAATTGAATTTGAAATTGAATTTGAAGTTGAAGTTAAAGATGAGTTTGAAGTTGAATTTGAAGTTGAAGATCATTTTGAAATTGAAGTTGAAGTTGAAGTTGAAGATAAAATTAAAGTTGAAATTAAAGTTAAAGTTAAAGTTGAAGTTGAAGTTGAAATTGAATTTGAAGTTGAATCTGAAGTTGAATTTGAATTTGAATTTGAAGTTGAATTTGAAGTTAAATTTAAAGTTGAATTTGAAGTTGAATCTGAAGTTGAATTTGAATTTGAATTTGAAATTGAATTTGAAGTTGAATTTGAAGTTGAATTTGAAGTTAAATTTAAAGTTGAATTTGAAGTTGAATTTGAAGTTGAATTTGAAATTGAATTTGAAGTTGAAGTTAAAGTTAAAGTTGAAGTTGAAGTTGAAATTGAATTTGAAGTTGAATCTGAAGTTGAATTTGAATTTGAATTTGAAATTGAACTTGAAGTTGAATTTGAAGTTGAATTTGAAGTTAAATTTAAAGTTGAATTTGAAGTTGAAGTTGAAGTTGAAATTGAAGTTGAGTTGGAAGTTGAATTTGAAGTTGAATTTGAAGTTGAGTTTGAAGTTGAATTTGAAGTTGAATTTGTAGTTGAATTTGAAATTGAATTTGAAATTGAATTTGAAGTTGAAGTTAAAGATGAGTTTGAAGTTGAATTTGAAGTTGAAGATCATTTTGAAATTGAAGTTGAAGTTGAAGTTGAAGATAAAATTAAAGTTGAAATTAAAGTTAAAGTTAAAGTTGAAGTTGAAGTTGAAATTGAATTTGAAGTTGAATCTGAAGTTGAATTTGAATTTGAATTTGAAATTGAATTTGAAGTTGAATTTGAAGTTGAATTTGAAGTTAAATTTAAAGTTGAATTTGAAGTTGAATTTGAAGTTGAATTTGAAATTGAATTTGAAGTTGAAGTTAAAGTTAAAGTTGAAGTTGAAGTTGAAATTGAATTTGAAGTTGAATCTGAAGTTGAATTTGAATTTGAATTTGAAATTGAATTTGAAGTTGAATTTGAAGTTGAATTTGAAGTTAAATTTAAAGTTGAATTTGAAGTTGAAGTTGAAGTTGAAATTGAAGTTGAGTTGGAAGTTGAATTTGAAGTTGAATTTGAAGTTGAGTTTGAAGTTGAATTTGAAGTTGAATTTGAAGTTGAATTTGAAGTTGAATTTGTAGTTGAATTTGAAGTTGAATTTGAAATTGAATTTGAAATTGAATTTGAAGTTGAAGTTAAAGATGAGTTTGAAGTTGAATTTGAAGTTGAATTTGAAGTTGAATTTGAAGTTGAATTTGAAGTTGAATTTGTAGTTGAATTTGAAATTGAATTTGAAGTTGAATTTGAAGTTGAATTTGAAGTTGAATTTGAAGTTGAATTTGAAGTTGAATTTGAAGTTGAATTTGAAGTTGAATTTGAAGTTGAATTTGAAATTAAATTTGAAGTTGAATTTGAAGTTGAATTTGAAGTTGAATTTGAAGTTGAATTTGAAGTTGAATTTGAAGTTGAATTTGAAGTTGAATTTGAATTTGAAGTTGAATTTGAAGTTGAATTTGAAGTTGAATTTGAAGTTGAATTTGAAGTTGAATTTGAAGTTGAATTTGTAGTTGACTTTGAAGTTGAATTTGAAATTGAATTTGAAATTGAATTTGAAGTTGAAGTTAAAGATGAGTTTGAAGTTGAATTTGAAGTTGAATTTGAAGTTGAATTTGAAGTTGAATTTGAAGTTGAATTTGAAGTTGAATTTGAAGTTGAATTTGAAGTTGAATTTGAAGTTGAATTTGAAGTTGAAGTTAAAGTTGAAGTTAATTTTGAAATTAAAGTTGAAGTTAAAGTTGAATTTAAAGTTGAAATTGAAGCATAAGTTGAAGTGAAATTTGAAGTTGAAATTGAAGTTGAAGTTGAAGTTGAAGTTGAAATTGAAGTTGTGTTGGAAGTTGAATTTGAAGTTGAATTTGAAGTTGAATTTGAAGTTGAGTTTGAAGTTGAATTTGAAGTTGAATTTGAAGTTGAATTTGAAGTTGAATTTGAAGTTGAATTTGAAGTTGAAGTTAAAGTTGAAGTTAATTTTGAAATTAAAGTTGAAGTTAAAGTTGAATTTAAAGTTGAAATTGAAGCATAAGTTGAAGTGAAATTTGAAGTTGAAATTGAAGTTGAAGTTGAAGTTGAAGTTGAAATTGAAGTTGAGTTGGAAGTTGAATTTGAAGTTGAATTTGAAGTTGAGTTTGAAGTTGAGTTTGAAGTTGAATTTGAAGTTGAATTTGAAGTTGAATTCGAAGTTGAATTTGAAGTTGAATTTGAAGTTGAATGTGAAATTGAATTTGAAATTGAATTTGAAGTTGAAGTTAAAGATGAGTTTGAAGTTGAATTTGAAGTTGAATTTGAAGTTGATTTTGAAGTTGAATTTGAAGGTGAATTTGAAGTTGAATTTGAAGTTGAATTTGAAGTTGAATTTGTAGTTGAATTTGAAATTGAATTTGAAGTTGAATTTGAAGTTGAATTTGAAGTTGAAGTTGAAGTTGAATTTGAAGTTGAATTTGAAGTTGAATTTGAAGTTGAATTTGAAATTAAATTTGAAGTTGAATTTGAAGTTGAATTTGAAGTTGAATTTGAAGTTGAAGTTAAAGTTGAAATTGAAGTATAAGTTGAAGTGAAATTTGAAGTTAAAGTTAAAATTGAAGTTGAAGTTGAAATTGAATTTGAAGTTGAATCTGAATTTGAATTTGAAGTTGAATTTGAAGTTGAATTTGTAGTTGAATTTGAAGTTGAATTTCAAGTTGAATTTGAAGTTGAATTTGAAGTTAAGTTTGAAGTTGAATTTGATGTTGAATTTCAAGTTGAATTTGAAGTTGAATTTGAAGTTGAATTTGTAGTTGAATTTGAAATTGAATTTGAAATTGAATTTGAAGTTGAAGTTAAAGATGAGTTTGAAGTTGAATTTGAAGTTGAAGATCATTTTGAAATTGAAGTTGAAGTTGAAGTTGAAGATAAAATTAAAGTTGAAATTAAAGTTAAAGTTAAAGTTGAAGTTGAAGTTGAAATTGAATTTGAAGTTGAATCTGAAGTTGAATTTGAATTTGAATTTGAAATTGAATTTGAAGTTGAATTTGAAGTTGAATTTGAAGTTAAATTTAAAGTTGAATTTGAAGTTGAATTTGAAGTTGAATTTGAAATTGAATTTGAAGTTGAAGTTAAAGTTAAAGTTGAAGTTGAAGTTGAAATTGAATTTGAAGTTGAATCTGAAGTTGAATTTGAATTTGAATTTGAAATTGAATTTGAAGTTGAATTTGAAGTTGAATTTGAAGTTAAATTTAAAGTTGAATTTGAAGTTGAAGTTGAAGTTGAAATTGAAGTTGAGTAGGAAGTTGAATTTGAAGTTGAATTTGAAGTTGAGTTTGAAGTTGAATTTGAAGTTGAATTTGAAGTTGAATTTGAAGTTGAATTTGTAGTTGAATTTGAAGTTGAATTTGAAATTGAATTTGAAATTGAATTTGAAGTTGAAGTTAAAGATGAGTTTGAAGTTGAATTTGAAGTTGAATTTGAAGTTGAATTTGAAGTTGAATTTGAAGTTGAATTTGTAGTTGAATTTGAAATTGAATTTGAAGTTGAATTTGAAGTTGAATTTGAAGTTGAATTTGAAGTTGAATTTGAAGTTGAATTTGAAGTTGAATTTGAAGTTGAATTTGAAGTTGAATTTGAAATTAAATTTGAAGTTGAATTTGAAGTTGAATTTGAAGTTGAATTTGAAGTTGAATTTGAAGTTGAATTTGAAGTTGAATTTGAATTTGAAGTTGAATTTGAAGTTGAATTTGAAGTTGAATTTGAAGTTGAATTTGAAGTTGAATTTGAAGTTGAATTTGTAGTTGACTTTGAAGTTGAATTTGAAATTGAATTTGAAATTGAATTTGAAGTTGAAGTTAAAGATGAGTTTGAAGTTGAATTTGAAGTTGAATTTGAAGTTGAATTTGAAGTTGAATTTGAAGTTGAATTTGAAGTTGAATTTGTAGTTGAATTTGAAATTGAATTTGAAGTTGAATTTGAAGTTGAATTTGAAGTTGAATTTGAAGTTGAATTTGAAGTTGAATTTGAAGTTGAATTTGAATTTGAAGTTGAATTTGAAGTTGAGTTTGAAGTTGAATTTGATGTTGAATTTGAAGTTGAATTCGAAGTTGAATTTGAAGTTGAATTTGAAGTTGAATGTGAAATTGAATTTGAAATTGAATTTGAAGTTGAAGTTAAAGATGAGTTTGAAGTTGAATTTGAAGTTGAATTTGAAGTTGATTTTGAAGTTGAATTTGAAGGTGAATTTGAAGTTGAATTTGAAGTTGAATTTGAAGTTGAATTTGTAGTTGAATTTGAAATTGAATTTGAAGTTGAATTTGAAGTTGAATTTGAAGTTGAAGTTGAAGTTGAATTTGAAGTTGAATTTGAAGTTGAATTTGAAGTTGAATTTGAAATTAAATTTGAAGTTGAATTTGAAGTTGAATTTGAAGTTGAATTTGAAGTTGAAGTTAAAGTTGAAATTGAAGTATAAGTTGAAGTGAAATTTGAAGTTAAAGTTAAAATTGAAGTTGAAGTTGAAATTGAATTTGAAGTTGAATCTGAATTTGAATTTGAAGTTGAATTTGAAGTTGAATTTGAAGTTGAATTTGAAGTTGAATTTCAAGTTGAATTTGAAGTTGAATTTGAAGTTAAGTTTGAAGTTGAATTTGATGTTGAATTTCAAGTTGAATTTGAAGTTGAATTTGAAGTTGAATTTGTAGTTGAATTTGAAATTGAATTTGAAATTGAATTTGAAGTTGAAGTTAAAGATGAGTTTGAAGTTGAATTTGAAGTTGAAGATCATTTTGAAATTGAAGTTGAAGTTGAAGTTGAAGATAAAATTAAAGTTGAAATTAAAGTTAAAGTTAAAGTTGAAGTTGAAGTTGAAATTGAATTTGAAGTTGAATCTGAAGTTGAATTTGAATTTGAATTTGAAATTGAATTTGAAGTTGAATTTGAAGTTGAATTTGAAGTTAAATTTAAAGTTGAATTTGAAGTTGAATTTGAAGTTGAATTTGAAATTGAATTTGAAGTTGAAGTTAAAGTTAAAGTTGAAGTTGAAGTTGAAATTGAATTTGAAGTTGAATCTGAAGTTGAATTTGAATTTGAATTTGAAATTGAATTTGAAGTTGAATTTGAAGTTGAATTTGAAGTTAAATTTAAAGTTGAATTTGAAGTTGAAGTTGAAGTTGAAATTGAAGTTGAGTTGGAAGTTGAATTTGAAGTTGAATTTGAAGTTGAATTTGTAGTTGAATTTGAAGTTGAATTTGAAATTGAATTTGAAATTGAATTTGAAGTTGAAGTTAAAGATGAGTTTGAAGTTGAATTTGAAGTTGAATTTGAAGTTGAATTTGAAGTTGAATTTGAAGTTGAATTTGTAGTTGAATTTGAAATTGAATTTGAAGTTGAATTTGAAGTTGAATTTGAAGTTGAATTTGAAGTTGAATTTGAAGTTGAATTTGAAGTTGAATTTGAAGTTGAATTTGAAGTTGAATTTGAAGTTGAATTTGAAATTAAATTTGAAGTTGAATTTGAAGTTGAATTTGAAGTTGAATTTGAAGTTGAATTTGAAGTTGAATTTGAAGTTGAATTTGAATTTGAAGTTGAATTTGAAGTTGAATTTGAAGTTGAATTTGAAGTTGAATTTGAAGTTTAATTTGAAGTTGAATTTGAAGTTGAATTTGTAGTTGACTTTGAAGTTGAATTTGAAATTGAATTTGAAATTGAATTTGAAGTTGAAGTTAAAGATGAGTTTGAAGTTGAATTTGAAGTTGAATTTGAAGTTGAATTTGAAGTTGAATTTGAAGTTGAATTTGAAGTTGAATTTGTAGTTGAATTTGAAATTGAATTTGAAGTTGAATTTGAAGTTGAATTTGAAGTTGAATTTGAAGTTGAATTTGAAGTTGAATTTGAAGTTGAATTTGAAGTTGAATTTGAATTTGAAGTTGAATTTGAAGTTGAATTTGAAGTTGAATTTGAAGTTGAATTTGAAGTTGAATTTGAAGTTGAATTTGAAGTTGAATTTGAAGTTGAATTTGAATTTGAATTTGAAGTTGAATTTGAAGTTAAATTTGAAGTTGAATTTGAAGTTGAATTTGAAGTTGAATTTGAAGTTGAATTTGAAGTTGAATTTGAAGTTGAATTTGAAGTTGAATTTGAAGATAAAATTAAAGTTGAAATTAAAGTTAAAGTTAAAGTTGAAGTTGAAGTTGAAATTGAATTTGAAGTTGAATCTGAAGTTGAATTTGAATTTGAATTTGAAATTGAATTTGAAGTTGAATTTGAAGTTGAATTTGAAGTTAAATTTAAAGTTGAATTTGAAGTTGAATTTGAAGTTGAATTTGAAGTTGAATTTAAAATTGAATTTGAAGTTGAAGTTGAAGTTAAAGTTGAAGTTGAAGTATAAGTTAAAGTGAAATTTGAAGTTGAAATTGAAGTTGAAGTTGAAGTTGAATTTGAATTTGAAGTTGAATTTCAAGTTGAATTTGAAGTTGAATTTAAAGTTAAATTTGAAGTTGAATTTGAAGTTGAACTTGAAGTTGAATTTGAAGTTGAATTTGAAGTTGAATTTGTAGTTGAATTTGAAATTGAATTTGAAATTGAATTTGAAGTTGAAGTTAAAGATGAGTTTGAAGTTGAATTTGAAGTTGAAGATCATTTTGAAATTGAAGTTGAAGTTGAAGTTGAAGATAAAATTAAAGTTGAAATTAAAGTTAAAGTTAAAGTTGAAGTTGAAGTTGAAATTGAATTTGAAGTTGAATCTGAAGTTGAACTTGAATTTGAATTTGAAATTGAATTTGAAGTTGAATTTGAAGTTGAATTTGAAGTTAAATTTAAAGTTGAATTTGAAGTTGAATTTGAAGTTGAATTTGAAGTTGAATTTGAAATTGAATTTGAAGTTGAAGTTAAAGTTAAAGTTGAAGTTGAAGTATAAGTTAAAGTGAAATTTCAACTTGAAATTGAAGTTGAAGTTGAAGTTGAAGTTGAAATTGAAGTTGAAGTTGAAGTTGAAGTTGAAATTGAAGTTGAGTTGGAAGTTGAATTTGAAGTTGAATTTGAAGTTGAGTTTGAAGTTGAATTTGAAGTTGAATTTGAAGTTGAATTTGAAGTTGAATTTGTAGTTGAATTTGAAGTTGAATTTGAAATTGAATTTGAAATTGAATTTGAAGTTGAAGTTAAAGATGAGTTTGAAGTTGAATTTGAAGTTGAATTTGAAGTTGAATTTGAAGTTGAATTTGAAGTTGAATTTGAAGTTGAATTTGTAGTTGAATTTGAAATTGAATTTGAAGTTGAATTTGAAGTTGAATTTGAAGTTGAATTTGAAGTTGAATTTGAAATTAAATTTGAAGTTGAATTTGAAGTTGAATTTGAAGTTGAATTTGAAGTTGAATTTGAAGTTGAATTTGAAGTTGAATTTGAATTTGAAGTTGAATATGAAGTTGAATTTGAAGTTGAATTTGAAGTTGAATTTGAAGTTGAATTTGAAGTTGAATTTGTAGTTGAATTTGAAGTTGAATTTGAAATTGAATTTGAAATTGAATTTGAAGTTGAAGTTAAAGATGAGTTTGAAGTTGAATTTGAAGTTGAATTTGAAGTTGAATTTGAAGTTGAATTTGAAGTTGAATTTGAAGTTGAATTTGTAGTTGAATTTGAAATTGAATTTGAAGTTGAATTTGAAGTTGAATTTGAAGTTGAATTTGAAGTTGAATTTGAAGTTGAAGTTGAAGTTGAATTTGAAGTTGAATTTGAAGTTGAATTTGAAGTTGAATTTGAAATTAAATTTGAAGTTGAATTTGAAGTTGAATTTGAAGTTGAATTTGAAGTTGAATTTGAAGTTGAATTTGAAGTTGAATTTGAATTTGAAGTTGAATTTGAAGTTGAATTTGAAGTTGAATTTGAAGTTGAATTTGAAGTTGAATTTGAAGTTGAATTTGAAGTTGAATTTGAAGTTGAATTTGAAGTTGAATTTGAAGTTGAATTTGAAGTTGAATTTGAAGTTGAATTTGAAGTTGAATTTGAAGTTGAATTTGAAGTTGAATTTGAAGTTGAATTTGAAGTTGAATTTGAATTTTGAAGTTGAATTTGAAGTTGAATTTGAAGTTGAATTTGAAGTTGAATTTGAAGTTGAATTTGAAGTTGAATTTGAAGTTGAATTTGAAGTTGAATTTGAAGTTGAATTTGAAGTTGAATTTGAAGTTGAATTTGAATTTGAATTTGAAGTTGAATTTGAAGTTAAATTTGAAGTTGAATTTGAAGTTGAATTTGAAGTTGAATTTGAAGTTGAATTTGAAGTTGAATTTGAAGTTGAATTTGAAGTTGAATTTGAAGTTGAATTTGAAGATAAAATTAAAGTTGAAATTAAAGTTAAAGTTAAAGTTGAAGTTGAAGTTGAAATTGAATTTGAAGTTGAATCTGAAGTTGAATTTGAATTTGAATTTGAAATTGAATTTGAAGTTGAATTTGAAGTTGAATTTGAAGTTAAATTTAAAGTTGAATTTGAAGTTGAATTTGAAGTTGAATTTGAAGTTGAATTTGAAATTGAATTTAAAATTGAATTTGAAGTTGAAGTTGAAGTTAAAATTGAAGTTGAAGTATAAGTTAAAGTGAAATTTGAAGTTGAAATTGAAGTTGAAGTTGAAGTTGAAGTTGAATTTGAAGTTGAATTTGAAGTTGAATTTGAAGTTGAATTTGTAGTTGAATTTGAAATTGAATTTGAAATTGAATTTGAAGTTGAAGTTAAAGATGAGTTTGAAGTTGAATTTGAAGTTGAAGATCATTTTGAAATTGAAGTTGAAGTTGAAGTTGAAGATAAAATTAAAGTTGAAATTAAAGTTAAAGTTAAAGTTGAAGTTGAAGTTGAAATTGAATTTGAAGTTGAATCTGAAGTTGAATTTGAATTTGAATTTGAAATTGAATTTGAAGTTGAATTTGAAGTTGAATTTGAAGTTGAATTTGAAGTTGAATTTGAAGTTGAATTTGAAGTTAAATTTAAAGTTGAATTTGAAGTTGAATTTGAAGTTGAATTTGAAGTTGAATTTGAAGTTGAATTTGAAATTGAATTTGATGTTGAAGGTAAAGTTAAAGTTGAAGTTGAAGTATAAGTTAAAGTGAAATTTCAACTTGAAATTGAAGTTGAAGTTGATGTTGAAGTTGAAATTGAAGTTGAAGTTGAAGTTGAAGTTGAAGTTGAAGTTGAAATTGAAGTTGTGTTGGAAGTTGAATTTGAAGTTGAATTTGAAGTTGAGTTTGAAGTTGAATTTGAAGTTGAATTTGAAGTTGAATTTGAAGTTGAATTTGTAGTTCAATTTGAAGTTGAATTTGAAATTGAATTTGAAATTGAATTTGAAGTTGAAGTTAAAGATGAGTTTGAAGTTGAATTTGAAGTTGAATTTGAAGTTGAATTTGAAGTTGAATTTGAAGTTGAATTTGAAGTTGAATTTGAAGTTGAATTTGTAGTTGAATTTGAAATTGAATTTGAAGTTGAATTTGAAGTTGAATTTGAAGTTGAAGTTGAAGTTGAATTTGAAGTTGAATTTGAAGTTGAATTTGAAGTTGAATTTGAAGTTGAATTTGAAATTAAATTTGAAGTTGAATTTGAAGTTGAAATTGAAGTTGAATTTGAAGTTGAATTTGAAGTTGAATTTGAAGTTGAATTTGAATTTGAAGTTGAATATGAAGTTGAATTTGAAGTTGAATTTGAAGTTGAATTTGAAGTTGAATTTGAAGTTGAATTTGTAGTTGAATTTGAAGTTGAATTTGAAATTGAATTTGAAATTGAATTTGAAGTTGAAGTTAAAGATGAGTTTGAAGTTGAATTTGAAGTTGAATTTGAAGTTGAATTTGAAGTTGAATTTGAAGTTGAATTTGAAGTTGAATTTGTAGTTGAATTTGAAATTGAATTTGAAGTTGAATTTGAAGTTGAATTTGAAGTTGAAGTTGAAGTTGAATTTGAAGTTGAATTTGAAGTTGAATTTGAAGTTGAATTTGAAATTAAATTTGAAGTTGAATTTGAAGTTGAATTTGAAGTTGAATTTGAAGTTGAATTTGAAGTTGAATTTGAAGTTGAATTTGAATTTGAAGTTGAATTTGAAGTTGAATTTGAAGTTGAATTTGAAGTTGAATTTGAAGTTGAATTTGAAGTTGAATTTGAAGTTGAATTTGAAGTTGAATTTGAAGTTGAATTTGAAGTTGAATTTGAAGTTGAATTTGAAGTTGAATTTGAAGTTGAATTTGAAGTTGAATTTGAAGTTGAATTTGAAGTTAAATTTGAAGTTGAATTTGAAGTTGAATTTGAAGTTGAATTTGAAGTTGAATTTGAAGTTGAATTTGAAATTAAATTTGAAGTTGAATTTGAAGTTGAATTTGAAGTTGAATTTGAAGTTGAATTTTAAGTTGAATTTGAAGTTGAATTTGAATTTGAAGTTGAATTTGAAGTTGAATTTGAAATTGAATCTGAAGTTGAATCTGAAGTTGAATTTGAATTTGAATTTGAAATTGAATTTGAAGTTGAATTTGAAGTTGAATTTGAAGTTAAATTTAAAGTTGAATTTGAAGTTGAATTTGAAGTTGAATTTGAAGTTGAATTTGAAGTTGAATTTGAAGTTGAATTTGAAGTTGAATTTAAAGTTAAATTTGAAGTTAAATTTGAAGTTGAATTTGAAGTTGAATTTGAAGTTGAATTTGAAGTTGAATTTGAAGTTGAATTTGTAGTTGAATTTGAAATTGAATTTGAAATTGAATTTGAAATTGAATTTGAAGTTGAAGTTAAAGATGAGTTTGAAGTTGAATTTGAAGTTGAAGATAATTTTGAAATTGAAGTTGAAGTTGAAGTTGAAGATAAAATTAAAGTTGAAATTAAAGTTAAAGTTAAAGTTGAAGTTGAAGTTGAAATTGAATTTGAAGTTGAATCTGAAGTTGAATTTGAATATGAATTTGAAATTGAATTTGAAGTTGAATTTGAAGTTGAATTTGAAGTTGAATTTGAAGTTGAATTTGAAGTTGAATTTGAAGTTAAATTTAAAGTTGAATTTGAAGTTGAATTTGAAGTTGAATTTGAAGTTGAATTTGAAGTTGAATTTGAAATTGAATTTGATGTTGGGGTAAAGTTCAAGTTGAAGTTGAAGTATAAGTTAAAGTGAAATTTCAACTTGAAATTGAAGTTGAAGTTGATGTTGAAGTTGAAATTGAAGTTGAAGTTGAAGTTGAAGTTGAAATTGAAGTTGTGTTGGAAGTTGAATTTGAAGTTGAATTTGAAGTTGAGTTTGAAGTTGAATTTGAAGTTGAATTTGAAGTTGAATTTGAAGTTGAATTTGTAGTTCAATTTGAAGTTGAATTTGAAATTGAATTTGAAATTGAATTTGAAGTTGAAGTTAAAGATGAGTTTGAAGTTGAATTTGAAGTTGAATTTGAAGTTGAATTTGAAGTTGAATTTGAAGTTGAATTTGAAGTTGAATTTGAAGTTGAATTTGAAGTTGAAGTTGAAGCTGAATTTGAAGTTGAATTTGAAGTTGAATTTGAAGTTGAATTTGAAGTTGAATTTGAAATTAAATTTGAAGTTGAATTTGAAGTTGAATTTGAAGTTGAATTTGAAGTTGAATTTGAAGTTGAATTTGAAGTTGAATTTGAATTTGAAGTTGAATATGAAGTTGAATTTGAAGTTGAATTTGAAGTTGAAGTTGAAGTTGAATTTGAAGTTGAATTTGAAGTTGAATTTGAAGTTGAATTTGAAGTTGAATTTGAAATTAAATTTGAAGTTGAATTTGAAGTTGAATTTGAAGTTGAATTTGAAGTTGAATTTGAAGTTGAATTTGAAGTTGAATTTGAAGTTGAATTTGAATTTGAAGTTGAATATGAAGTTGAATTTGAAGTTGAATTTGAAGTTGAATTTGAAGTTGAATTTGAAGTTGAATTTGTAGTTGAATTTGAAGTTGAATTTGAAATTGAATTTGAAATTGAATTTGAAGTTGAAGTTAAAGATGAGTTTGAAGTTGAATTTGAAGTTGAATTTGAAGTTGAAGTTGAAGTTGAATTTGAAGTTGAATTTGAAGTTGAATTTGAAGTTGAATTTGAAATTAAATTTGAAGTTGAATTTGAAGTTGAATTTGAAGTTGAATTTGAAGTTGAATTTGAAGTTGAATTTGAAGTTGAATTTGAATTTGAAGTTGAATTTGAAGTTGAATTTGAAGTTGAATTTGAAGTTGAATTTGAAGTTGAATTTGAAGTTGAATTTGAAGTTGAATTTGAAGTTGAATTTGAAGTTGAATTTGAAGTTGAATTTGAAGTTGAATTTGAAGTTAAATTTGAAGTTGAATTTGAAGTTGAATTTGAAGTTGAATTTGAAGTTGAATTTGAAGTTGAATTTGAAGTTGAATTTGAAGTTGAATTTGAAATTAAATTTGAAGTTGAATTTGAAGTTGAATTTGAAGTTGAATTTGAAGTTGAATTTGAAGTTGAATTTGAAGTTGAATTTGAATTTGAAGTTGAATTTGAAGTTGAATTTGAAATTGAATTTGAAGTTGAATCTGAAGTTGAATTTGAATTTGAATTTGAAATTGAATTTGAAGTTGAATTTGAAGTTGAATTTGAAGTTAAATTTAAAGTTGAATTTGAAGTTGAATTTGAAGTTGAATTTGAAGTTGAATTTGAAGTTGAATTTGAAGTTGAATTTGAAGTTGAATTTGAAGTTGAATTTAAAGTTAAATTTGAAGTTGAATTTGAAGTTGAATTTGAAGTTGAATTTGAAGTTGAATTTGTAGTTGAATTTGAAACTGAATTTGAAATTGAATTTGAAGTTGAAGTTAAAGATGAGTTTGAAGTTGAATTTGAAGTTGAAGATCATTTTGAAATTGAAGTTGAAGTTGAAGTTGAAGATAAAATTAAAGTTGAAATTAAAGTTAAAGTTAAAGTTGAAGTTGAAATTGAATTTGAAGTTGAATCTGAAGTTGAATTTGAATTTGAATTTGAAATTGAATTTGAAGTTGAATTTGAAGTTGAATTTGAAGTTGAATTTGAAGTTGAATTTGAAGTTAAATTTAAAGTTGAATTTGAAGTTGAATTTGAAGTTGAATTTGAAGTTGAATTTGAAGTTGAATTTGAAATTGAATTTGATGTTGAATTTGAAGTTGAATTTGAAGTTGAATTTGAAGTTGAATTTGAAGTTGAATTTGAAGTTGAATTTGAAGTTGAATTTGAAGTTGAATTTGAAGTTGAATTTGAAGTTGAATTTGAATTTGAAGTTGAATTTGAAGTTGAATTTGAAGTTGAATTTGAAGTTGAATTTGAAGTTGAATTTGAAGTTGAATTTGAAGTTGAATTTGAAGTTGAATTTGAAGTTGAATTTGAAGTTGAATTTGAAGTTGAATTTGAAGTTGAATTTGAAGTTGAATTTGAAGTTGAATTTGAAGTTAAATTTGAAGTTGAATTTGAAGTTGAATTTGAAGTTGAATTTGAAGTTGAATTTGAAGTTGAATTTGAAATTAAATTTGAAGTTGAATTTGAAGTTGAATTTGAAGTTGAATTTGAAGTTGAATTTTAAGTTGAATTTGAAGTTGAATTTGAATTTGAAGTTGAATTTGAAGTTGAATTTGAAATTGAATCTGAAGTTGAATCTGAAGTTGAATTTGAATTTGAATTTGAAATTGAATTTGAAGTTGAATTTGAAGTTGAATTTGAAGTTGAATTTGAAGTTGAATTTGAAGTTGAATTTGAAGTTGAATTTGAAGTTGAATTTAAAGTTAAATTTGAAGTTAAATTTGAAGTTGAATTTGAAGTTGAATTTGAAGTTGAATTTGAAGTTGAATTTGAAGTTGAATTTGTAGTTGAATTTGAAATTGAATTTGAAATTGAATTTGAAGTTGAATCTGAAGTTGAATTTGAATATGAATTTGAAATTGAATTTGAAGTTGAATTTGAAGTTGAATTTGAAGTTGAATTTGAAGTTGAATTTGAAGTTAAATTTAAAGTTGAATTTGAAGTTGAATTTGAAGTTGAATTTGAAGTTGAATTTGAAGTTGAATTTGAAGTTGAATTTGAAATTGAATTTGATGTTGGGGTAAAGTTAAAGTTGAAGTTGAAGTATAAGTTAAAGTGAAATTTCAACTTGAAATTGAAGTTGAAGTTGATGTTGAAGTTGAAATTGAAGTTGAAGTTGAAGTTGAAGTTGAAATTGAAGTTGTGTTGGAAGTTGAATTTGAAGTTGAATTTGAAGTTGAGTTTGAAGTTGAATTTGAAGTTGAATTTGAAGTTGAATTTGAAGTTGAATTTGTAGTTCAATTTGAAGTTGAATTTGAAATTGAATTTGAAATTGAATTTGAAGTTGAAGTTAAAGATGAGTTTGAAGTTGAATTTGAAGTTGAATTTGAAGTTGAATTTGAAGTTGAATTTGAAGTTGAATTTGAAGTTGAATTTGTAGTTGAATTTGAAATTGAATTTGAAGTTGAATTTGAAGTTGAATTTGAAGTTGAAGTTGAAGCTGAATTTGAAGTTGAATTTGAAGTTGAATTTAAAGTTAAATTTGAAGTTAAATTTGAAGTTGAATTTGAAGTTGAATTTGAAGTTGAATTTGAAGTTGAATTTGAAGTTGAATTTGTAGTTGAATTTGAAATTGAATTTGAAATTGAATTTGAAGTTGAATCTGAAGTTGAATTTGAATATGAATTTGAAATTGAATTTGAAGTTGAATTTGAAGTTGAATTTGAAGTTGAATTTGAAGTTGAATTTGAAGTTAAATTTAAAGTTGAATTTGAAGTTGAATTTGAAGTTGAATTTGAAGTTGAATTTGAAGTTGAATTTGAAGTTGAATTTGAAATTGAATTTGATGTTGGGGTAAAGTTAAAGTTGAAGTTGAAGTATAAGTTAAAGTGAAATTTCAACTTGAAATTGAAGTTGAAGTTGATGTTGAAGTTGAAATTGAAGTTGAAGTTGAAGTTGAAGTTGAAATTGAAGTTGTGTTGGAAGTTGAATTTGAAGTTGAATTTGAAGTTGAGTTTGAAGTTGAATTTGAAGTTGAATTTGAAGTTGAATTTGAAGTTGAATTTGTAGTTCAATTTGAAGTTGAATTTGAAATTGAATTTGAAATTGAATTTGAAGTTGAAGTTAAAGATGAGTTTGAAGTTGAATTTGAAGTTGAATTTGAAGTTGAATTTGAAGTTGAATTTGAAGTTGAATTTGAAGTTGAATTTGTAGTTGAATTTGAAATTGAATTTGAAGTTGAATTTGAAGTTGAATTTGAAGTTGAAGTTGAAGCTGAATTTGAAGTTGAATTTGAAGTTGAATTTGAAGTTGAATTTGAAGTTGAATTTGAAATTAAATTTGAAGTTGAATTTGAAGTTGAATTTGAAGTTGAATTTGAAGTTGAATTTGAAGTTGAATTTGAAGTTGAATTTGAAGTTGAATTTGAATTTGAAGTTGAATATGAAGTTGAATTTGAAGTTGAATTTGAAGTTGAAGTTGAAGTTGAATTTGAAGTTGAATTTGAAGTTGAATTTGAAGTTGAATTTGAAGTTGAATTTGAAATTAAATTTGAAGTTGAATTTGAAGTTGAATTTGAAGTTGAATTTGAAGTTGAATTTGAAGTTGAATTTGAAGTTGAATTTGAAGTTGAATTTGAATTTGAAGTTGAATATGAAGTTGAATTTGAAGTTGAATTTGAAGTTGAATTTGAAGTTGAATTTGAAGTTGAATTTGAAGTTGAATTTGTAGTTGAATTTGAAGTTGAAGTTGAAGTTGAATTTGAAGTTGAATTTGAAGTTGAATTTGAAGTTGAATTTGAAATTAAATTTGAAGTTGAATTTGAAGTTGAATTTGAAGTTGAATTTGAAGTTGAATTTGAAGTTGAATTTGAAGTTGAATTTGAATTTGAAATTGAATTTGAAGTTGAAGTTAAAGATGAGTTTGAAGTTGAATTTGAAGTTGAATTTGAAGTTGAAGTTGAAGTTGAATTTGAAGTTGAATTTGAAGTTGAATTTGAAGTTGAATTTGAAATTAAATTTGAAGTTGAATTTGAAGTTGAATTTGAAGTTGAATTTGAAGTTGAATTTGAAGTTGAATTTGAAGTTGAATTTGAATTTGAAGTTGAATTTGAAGTTGAATTTGAAGTTGAATTTGAAGTTGAATTTGAAGTTGAATTTGAAGTTGAATTTGAAGTTGAATTTGAAGTTGAATTTGAAGTTGAATTTGAAGTTGAATTTGAAGTTGAATTTGAAGTTGAATTTGAAGTTAAATTTGAAGTTGAATTTGAAGTTGAATTTGAAGTTGAATTTGAAGTTGAATTTGAAGTTGAATTTGAAGTTGAATTTGAAGTTGAATTTGAAATTAAATTTGAAGTTGAATTTGAAGTTGAATTTGAAGTTGAATTTGAAGTTGAATTTGAAGTTGAATTTGAAGTTGAATTTGAATTTGAAGTTGAATTTGAAGTTGAATTTGAAATTGAATTTGAAGTTGAATCTGAAGTTGAATTTGAATTTGAATTTGAAATTGAATTTGAAGTTGAATTTGAAGTTGAATTTGAAGTTAAATTTAAAGTTGAATTTGAAGTTGAATTTGAAGTTGAATTTGAAGTTGAATTTGAAGTTGAATTTGAAGTTGAATTTGAAGTTGAATTTGAAGTTGAATTTAAAGTTAAATTTGAAGTTGAATTTGAAGTTGAATTTGAAGTTGAATTTGAAGTTGAATTTGTAGTTGAATTTGAAACTGAATTTGAAATTGAATTTGAAGTTGAAGTTAAAGATGAGTTTGAAGTTGAATTTGAAGTTGAAGATCATTTTGAAATTGAAGTTGAAGTTGAAGTTGAAGATAAAATTAAAGTTGAAATTAAAGTTAAAGTTAAAGTTGAAGTTGAAATTGAATTTGAAGTTGAATCTGAATTTGAATTTGAATTTGAATTTGAAATTGAATTTGAAGTTGAATTTGAAGTTGAATTTGAAGTTGAATTTGAAGTTGAATTTGAAGTTAAATTTAAAGTTGAATTTGAAGTTGAATTTGAAGTTGAATTTGAAGTTGAATTTGAAGTTGAATTTGAAATTGAATTTGATGTTGAAGGTAAAGTTAAAGTTGAAGTTGAAGTATAAGTTAAAGTGAAATTTCAACTTGAAATTGAAGTTGAAGTTGATGTTGAAGTTGAAATTGAAGTTGAAGTTGAAGTTGAAGTTGAAATTGAAGTTGAATTTGAAGTTGAATTTGAAGTTGAATTTGAAGTTGAATTTGAAGTTGAATTTGAAGTTGAATTTGAAATTAAATTTCAAGTTGAATTTGAAGTTGAATTTGAAGTTGAATTTTAAGTTGAATTTGAAGTTGAATTTGAATTTGAAGTTGAATTTGAAGTTGAATTTGAAAATGAATTTGAAGTTGAATCTGAAGTTGAATTTGAAATTGAATTTGAAGTTGAATTTGTAGTTGAATTTGAAGTTGAATTTGAAATTGAATTTGAAATTGAATTTGAAGTTGAAGTTAAAGATGAGTTTGAAGTTGAATTTGAAGTTGAATTTGAAGTTGAATTTGAAGTTGAATTTGAAGTTGAATTTAAAGTTGAATTTGAAGTTGAATTTGTAGTTGAATTTGAAATTGAATTTGAAGTTGAATTTGAAGTTGAATTTGAAGTTGAAGTTGAAGTTGAATTTGAAGTTGAATTTGAAGTTGAATTTGAAGTTGAATTTGAAATTAAATTTGAAGTTGAATTTGAAGTTGAATTTGAAGTTGAATTTGAAGTTGAATTTGAAGTTGAATTTGAAGTTGAATTTGAATTTGAAGTTGAATTTGAAGTTGAATTTGAAGTTGAATTTGAAGTTGAATTTGAAGTTGAATTTGAAGTTGAATTTGAAGTTGAATTTGAAGTTGAATTTGAAGTTGAATTTGAAGTTGAATTTGAAGTTGAATTTGAAGTTGAATTTGAAGTTGAATTTGAAGTTGAATTTGAAGTTGAATTTGAAGTTGAATTTGAAGTTGAATTTGAAATTAAATTTGAAGTTGAATTTGAAGTTGAATTTGAAGTTGAATTTGAAGTTGAAATTTAAGTTGAATTTTAAGTTGAATTTGAATTTGAAGTTGAATTTGAAGTTGAATTTGAAATTGAATTTGAAGTTGAATCTGAAGTTGAATTTGAATTTGAATTTGAAATTGAATTTGAAGTTGAATTTGAAGTTGAATTTGAAGTTAAATTTAAAGTTGAATTTGAAGTTGAATTTGAAGTTGAATTTGAAGTTGAATTTGAAGTTGAATTTGAAGTTGAATTTGAAGTTGAATTTGAAGTTGAATTTAAAGTTAAATTTGAAGTTGAATTTGAAGTTGAATTTGAAGTTGAATTTGAAGTTGAATTTGTAGTTGAATTTGCAATTGAATTTGAAATTGAATTTGAAGTTGAATTTGAAGTTGAATTTGAAGTTGAATTTGAAGTTGAATTTGAAGTTAAATTTAAAGTTGAATTTGAAGTTGAATTTGAAGTTGAATTTGAAGTTGAATTTGAAGTTGAATTTGAAATTGAATTTGATGTTGAAGGTAAAGTTAAAGTTGAAGTTGAAGTATAAGTTAAAGTGAAATTTCAACTTTAAATTGAAGTTGAAGTTGATGTTGAAGTTGAAATTGAAGTTGAAGTTGAAGTTGAAATTGAAGTTGTGTTGGAAGTTGAATTTGAAGTTGAATTTGAAGTTGAGTTTGAAGTTGAATTTGAAGTTGAATTTGAAGTTGAATTTGAAGTTGAATTTGTAGTTCAATTTGAAGTTGAATTTGAAGTTGAATTTGAAGTTGAATTTGAAGTTGAAGTTGAAGTTGAATTTGAAGTTGAATTTGAAGTTGAATTTGAAGTTGAATTTGAAATTAAATTTGAAGTTGAATTTGAAGTTGAATTTGAAGTTGAATTTGAAGTTGAATTTGAAGTTGAATTTGAATTTGAAGTTGAATTTGAAGTTGAATTTGAAGTTGAATTTGAAGTTGAATTTGAAGTTGAATTTGAAGTTGAATTTGAAGTTGAATTTGAAGTTGAATTTGAAGTTGAATTTGAAGTTGAATTTGAAGTTGAATTTGAAGTTGAATTTGAAGTTGAATTTGAAGTTGAATTTGAAGTTGAATTTGAAGTTGAATTTGAAATTAAATTTGAAGTTGAATTTGAAGTTGAATTTGAAGTTGAATTTGAAGTTGAATTTTAAGTTGAATTTGAAGTTGAATTTGAATTTGAAGTTGAATTTGAAGTTGAATTTGAAATTGAATTTGAAGTTGAATCTGAAGTTGAATTTGAATTTGAATTTGAAATTGAATTTGAAGTTGAATTTGAAGTTGAATTTGAAGTTAAATTTAAAGTTGAATTTGAAGTTGAATTTGAAGTTGAATTTGAAGTTGAATTTGAAGTTGAATTTGAAGTTGAATTTGAAGTTGAATTTGAAGTTGAATTTGAAGTTGAATTTAAAGTTAAATTTGAAGTTGAATTTGAAGTTGAATTTGAAGTTGAATTTGAAGTTGAATTTGTAGTTGAATTTGCAATTGAATTTGAAATTGAATTTGAAGTTGAAGTTAAAGATGAGTTTGAAGTTGAATTTGAAGTTGAAGATCATTTTGAAATTGAAGTTGAAGTTGAAGTTGAAGATAAAATTAAAGTTGAAATTAAAGTTAAAGTTAAAGTTGAAGTTGAAGTTGAAATTGAATTTGAAGTTGAATCTGAAGTTGAATTTGAATTTGAATTTGAAATTGAATTTGAAGTTGAATTTGAAGTTGAATTTGAAGTTGAATTTGAAGTTGAATTTGAAGTTGAATTTGAAGTTAAATTTAAAGTTGAATTTGAAGTTGAATTTGAAGTTGAATTTGAAGTTGAATTTGAAGTTGAATTTGAAATTGAATTTGATGTTGAAGGTAAAGTTAAAGTTGAAGTTGAAGTATAAGTTAAAGTGAAATTTCAACTTTAAATTGAAGTTGAAGTTGATGTTGAAGTTGAAATTGAAGTTGAAGTTGAAGTTGAAATTGAAGTTGTGTTGGAAGTTGAATTTGAAGTTGAATTTGAAGTTGAGTTTGAAGTTGAATTTGAAGTTGAATTTGAAGTTGAATTTGAAGTTGAATTTGTAGTTCAATTTGAAGTTGAATTTGAAGTTGAATTTGAAGTTGAATTTGAAGTTGAATTTGAAGTTGAATTTGAAATTAAATTTGAAGTTGAATTTGAAGTTGAATTTGAAGTTGAATTTGAAGTTGAATTTGAAGTTGAATTTGAATTTGAAGTTGAATTTGAAGTTGAATTTGAAGTTGAATTTGAAGTTGAATTTGAAGTTGAATTTGAAGTTGAATTTGAAGTTGAATTTGAAGTTGAATTTGAAGTTGAATTTGAAGTTGAATTTGAAGTTGAATTTGAAGTTGAATTTGAAGTTGAATTTGAAGTTGAATTTGAAGTTGAATTTGAAGTTGAATTTGAAATTAAATTTGAAGTTGAATTTGAAGTTGAATTTGAAGTTGAATTTGAAGTTGAATTTTAAGTTGAATTTGAAGTTGAATTTGAATTTGAAGTTGAATTTGAAGTTGAATTTGAAATTGAATTTGAAGTTGAATCTGAAGTTGAATTTGAATTTGAATTTGAAATTGAATTTGAAGTTGAATTTGAAGTTGAATTTGAAGTTAAATTTAAAGTTGAATTTGAAGTTGAATTTGAAGTTGAATTTGAAGTTGAATTTGAAGTTGAATTTGAAGTTGAATTTGAAGTTGAATTTGAAGTTGAATTTAAAGTTAAATTTGAAGTTGAATTTGAAGTTGAATTTGAAGTTGAATTTGAAGTTGAATTTGTAGTTGAATTTGCAATTGAATTTGAAATTGAATTTGAAGTTGAAGTTAAAGATGAGTTTGAAGTTGAATTTGAAGTTGAAGATCATTTTGAAATTGAAGTTGAAGTTGAAGTTGAAGATAAAATTAAAGTTGAAATTAAAGTTAAAGTTAAAGTTGAAGTTGAAGTTGAAATTGAATTTGAAGTTGAATCTGAAGTTGAATTTGAATTTGAATTTGAAATTGAATTTGAAGTTGAATTTGAAGTTGAATTTGAAGTTGAATTTGAAGTTGAATTTGAAGTTAAATTTAAAGTTGAATTTGAAGTTGAATTTGAAGTTGAATTTGAAGTTGAATTTGAAGTTGAATTTGAAATTGAATTTGATGTTGAAGGTAAAGTTAAAGTTGAAGTTGAAGTATAAGTTAAAGTGAAATTTCAACTTTAAATTGAAGTTGAAGTTGATGTTGAAGTTGAAATTGAAGTTGAAGTTGAAGTTGAAATTGAAGTTGTGTTGGAAGTTGAATTTGAAGTTGAATTTGAAGTTGAGTTTGAAGTTGAATTTGAAGTTGAATTTGAAGTTGAATTTGAAGTTGAATTTGTAGTTCAATTTGAAGTTGAATTTGAAATTGAATTTGAAATTGAATTTGAAGTTGAAGTTTTAGATGAGTTTGAAGTTAAATTTGAAGTTGAATTTGAAGTTGAATTTGAAGTTGAATTTGAAGTTGAATTTGAAGTTGAATTTGTAGTTGAATTTGAAATTGAATTTGAAGTTGAATTTGAAGTTGAATTTGAAGTTGAAGTTGAAGTTGAATTTGAAGTTGAATTTGAAGTTGAATTTGAAGTTGAATTTGAAGTTGAATTTGAAATTAAATTTGAAGTTGAATTTGAAGTTGAATTTGAAGTTGAATTTGAAGTTGAATTTGAATTTGAAGTTGAATATGAAGTTGAATTTGAAGTTGAATTTGAAGTTGAATTTGAAGTTGAATTTGAAGTTGAATTTGTAGTTGAATTTGAAGTTGAATTTGAAATTGAATTTGAAATTGAATTTGAAGTTGAAGTTAAAGATGAGTTTGAAGTTGAATTTGAAGTTGAATTTGAAGTTGAATTTGAAGTTGAATTTGAAGTTGAATTTGAAGTTGAATTTGAAGTTGAATTTGTAGTTGAATTTGAAATTGAATTTGAAGTTGAATTTGAAGTTGAATTTGAAGTTGAAGTTGAAGTTGAATTTGAAGTTGAATTTGAAGTTGAATTTGAAGTTGAATTTGAAATTAAATTTGAAGTTGAATTTGAAGTTGAATTTGAAGTTGAATTTGAAGTTGAATTTGAAGTTGAATTTGAAGTTGAATTTGAAGTTGAATTTGAAGTTGAATTTGAAGTTGAATTTGAAGTTGAATTTGAAGTTGAATTTGAAGTTGAATTTGAAGTTGAATTTGAAGTTGAATTTGAAGTTGAATTTGAAGTTGAATTTGAAGTTGAATTTGAAGTTGAATTTGAAGTTAAATTTGAAGTTGAATTTGAAGTTGAATTTGAAGTTGAATTTGAAGTTGAATTTGAAGTTGAATTTGAAGTTGAATTTGAAATTAAATTTGAAGTTGAATTTGAAGTTGAATTTGAAGTTGAATTTGAAGTTGAATTTTAAGTTGAATTTGAAGTTGAATTTGAATTTGAAGTTGAATTTGAAGTTGAATTTGAAATTGAATCTGAAGTTGAATCTGAAGTTGAATTTGAATTTGAATTTGAAATTGAATTTGAAGTTGAATTTGAAGTTGAATTTGAAGTTAAATTTAAAGTTGAATTTGAAGTTGAATTTGAAGTTGAATTTGAAGTTGAATTTGAAGTTGAATTTGAAGTTGAATTTGAAGTTGAATTTAAAGTTAAATTTGAAGTTAAATTTGAAGTTGAATTTGAAGTTGAATTTGAAGTTGAATTTGAAGTTGAATTTGAAGTTGAATTTGTAGTTGAATTTGAAATTGAATTTGAAATTGAATTTGAAATTGAATTTGAAGTTGAAGTTAAAGATGAGTTTGAAGTTGAATTTGAAGTTGAAGATAATTTTGAAATTGAAGTTGAAGTTGAAGTTGAAGATAAAATTAAAGTTGAAATTAAAGTTAAAGTTAAAGTTGAAGTTGAAGTTGAAATTGAATTTGAAGTTGAATCTGAAGTTGAATTTGAATATGAATTTGAAATTGAATTTGAAGTTGAATTTGAAGTTGAATTTGAAGTTGAATTTGAAGTTGAATTTGAAGTTAAATTTAAAGTTGAATTTGAAGTTGAATTTGAAGTTGAATTTGAAGTTGAATTTGAAGTTGAATTTGAAGTTGAATTTGAAGTTGAATTTGAAATTGAATTTGATGTTGGGGTAAAGTTAAAGTTGAAGTTGAAGTATAAGTTAAAGTGAAATTTCAACTTGAAATTGAAGTTGAAGTTGATGTTGAAGTTGAAATTGAAGTTGAAGTTGAAGTTGAAGTTGAAATTGAAGTTGTGTTGGAAGTTGAATTTGAAGTTGAATTTGAAGTTGAGTTTGAAGTTGAATTTGAAGTTGAATTTGAAGTTGAATTTGAAGTTGAATTTGTAGTTCAATTTGAAGTTGAATTTGAAATTGAATTTGAAATTGAATTTGAAGTTGAAGTTAAAGATGAGTTTGAAGTTGAATTTGAAGTTGAATTTGAAGTTGAATTTGAAGTTGAATTTGAAGTTGAATTTGAAGTTGAATTTGTAGTTGAATTTGAAATTGAATTTGAAGTTGAATTTGAAGTTGAATTTGAAGTTGAAGTTGAAGCTGAATTTGAAGTTGAATTTGAAGTTGAATTTGAAGTTGAATTTGAAGTTGAATTTGAAATTAAATTTGAAGTTGAATTTGAAGTTGAATTTGAAGTTGAATTTGAAGTTGAATTTGAAGTTGAATTTGAAGTTGAATTTGAATTTGAAGTTGAATATGAAGTTGAATTTGAAGTTGAATTTGAAGTTGAAGTTGAAGTTGAATTTGAAGTTGAATTTGAAGTTGAATTTGAAGTTGAATTTGAAGTTGAATTTGAAATTAAATTTGAAGTTGAATTTGAAGTTGAATTTGAAGTTGAATTTGAAGTTGAATTTGAAGTTGAATTTGAAGTTGAATTTGAAGTTGAATTTGAATTTGAAGTTGAATATGAAGTTGAATTTGAAGTTGAATTTGAAGTTGAATTTGAAGTTGAATTTGAAGTTGAATTTGTAGTTGAATTTGAAGTTGAATTTGAAATTGAATTTGAAATTGAATTTGAAGTTGAAGTTAAAGATGAGTTTGAAGTTGAATTTGAAGTTGAATTTGAAGTTGAAGTTGAAGTTGAATTTGAAGTTGAATTTGAAGTTGAATTTGAAGTTGAATTTGAAATTAAATTTGAAGTTGAATTTGAAGTTGAATTTGAAGTTGAATTTGAAGTTGAATTTGAAGTTGAATTTGAAGTTGAATTTGAATTTGAAGTTGAATTTGAAGTTGAATTTGAAGTTGAATTTGAAGTTGAATTTGAAGTTGAATTTGAAGTTGAATTTGAAGTTGAATTTGAAGTTGAATTTGAAGTTGAATTTGAAGTTGAATTTGAAGTTGAATTTGAAGTTAAATTTGAAGTTGAATTTGAAGTTGAATTTGAAGTTGAATTTGAAGTTGAATTTGAAGTTGAATTTGAAGTTGAATTTGAAGTTGAATTTGAAATTAAATTTGAAGTTGAATTTGAAGTTGAATTTGAAGTTGAATTTGAAGTTGAATTTGAAGTTGAATTTGAAGTTGAATTTGAATTTGAAGTTGAATTTGAAGTTGAATTTGAAATTGAATTTGAAGTTGAATCTGAAGTTGAATTTGAATTTGAATTTGAAATTGAATTTGAAGTTGAATTTGAAGTTGAATTTGAAGTTAAATTTAAAGTTGAATTTGAAGTTGAATTTGAAGTTGAATTTGAAGTTGAATTTGAAGTTGAATTTGAAGTTGAATTTGAAGTTGAATTTGAAGTTGAATTTAAAGTTAAATTTGAAGTTGAATTTGAAGTTGAATTTGAAGTTGAATTTGAAGTTGAATTTGTAGTTGAATTTGAAACTGAATTTGAAATTGAATTTGAAGTTGAAGTTAAAGATGAGTTTGAAGTTGAATTTGAAGTTGAAGATCATTTTGAAATTGAAGTTGAAGTTGAAGTTGAAGATAAAATTAAAGTTGAAATTAAAGTTAAAGTTAAAGTTGAAGTTGAAATTGAATTTGAAGTTGAATCTGAAGTTGAATTTGAATTTGAATTTGAAATTGAATTTGAAGTTGAATTTGAAGTTGAATTTGAAGTTGAATTTGAAGTTAAATTTAAAGTTGAATTTGAAGTTGAATTTGAAGTTGAATTTGAAGTTGAATTTGAAGTTGAATTTGAAATTGAATTTGATGTTGAAGGTAAAGTTAAAGTTGAAGTTGAAGTATAAGTTAAAGTGAAATTTCAACTTGAAATTGAAGTTGAAGTTGATGTTGAAGTTGAAATTGAAGTTGAAGTTGAAGTTGAAGTTGAAATTGAAGTTGAATTTGAAGTTGAATTTGAAGTTGAATTTGAAGTTGAATTTGAAGTTGAATTTGAAGTTGAATTTGAAGTTGAATTTGAAATTAAATTTGAAGTTGAATTTGAAGTTGAATTTGAAGTTGAATTTTAAGTTGAATTTGAAGTTGAATTTGAATTTGAAGTTGAATTTGAAGTTGAATTTGAAAATGAATTTGAAGTTGAATCTGAAGTTGAATTTGAAATTGAATTTGAAGTTGAATTTGTAGTTGAATTTGAAGTTGAATTTGAAATTGAATTTGAAATTGAATTTGAAGTTGAAGTTAAAGATGAGTTTGAAGTTGAATTTGAAGTTGAATTTGAAGTTGAATTTGAAGTTGAATTTGAAGTTGAATTTAAAGTTGAATTTGAAGTTGAATTTGTAGTTGAATTTGAAATTGAATTTGAAGTTGAATTTGAAGTTGAATTTGAAGTTGAAGTTGAAGTTGAATTTGAAGTTGAATTTGAAGTTGAATTTGAAGTTGAATTTGAAATTAAATTTGAAGTTGAATTTGAAGTTGAATTTGAAGTTGAATTTGAAGTTGAATTTGAAGTTGAATTTGAAGTTGAATTTGAATTTGAAGTTGAATTTGAAGTTGAATTTGAAGTTGAATTTGAAGTTGAATTTGAAGTTGAATTTGAAGTTGAATTTGAAGTTGAATTTGAAGTTGAATTTGAAGTTGAATTTGAAGTTGAATTTGAAGTTGAATTTGAAGTTGAATTTGAAGTTGAATTTGAAGTTGAATTTGAAGTTGAATTTGAAGTTGAATTTGAAGTTGAATTTGAAATTAAATTTGAAGTTGAATTTGAAGTTGAATTTGAAGTTAAATTTGAAGTTGAAATTTAAGTTGAATTTTAAGTTGAATTTGAATTTGAAGTTGAATTTGAAGTTGAATTTGAAATTGAATTTGAAGTTGAATCTGAAGTTGAATTTGAATTTGAATTTGAAATTGAATTTGAAGTTGAATTTGAAGTTGAATTTGAAGTTAAATTTAAAGTTGAATTTGAAGTTGAATTTGAAGTTGAATTTGAAGTTGAATTTGAAGTTGAATTTGAAGTTGAATTTGAAGTTGAATTTGAAGTTGAATTTAAAGTTAAATTTGAAGTTGAATTTGAAGTTGAATTTGAAGTTGAATTTGAAGTTGAATTTGTAGTTGAATTTGCAATTGAATTTGAAATTGAATTTGAAGTTGAAGTTAAAGATGAGTTTGAAGTTGAATTTGAAGTTGAAGATCATTTTGAAATTGAAGTTGAAGTTGAAGTTGAAGATAAAATTAAAGTTGAAATTAAAGTTAAAGTTAAAGTTGAAGTTGAAGTTGAAATTGAATTTGAAGTTGAATCTGAAGTTGAATTTGAATTTGAATTTGAAATTGAATTTGAAGTTGAATTTGAAGTTGAATTTGAAGTTGAATTTGAAGTTGAATTTGAAGTTGAATTTGAAGTTAAATTTAAAGTTGAATTTGAAGTTGAATTTGAAGTTGAATTTGAAGTTGAATTTGAAGTTGAATTTGAAATTGAATTTGATGTTGAAGGTAAAGTTAAAGTTGAAGTTGAAGTATAAGTTAAAGTGAAATTTCAACTTTAAATTGAAGTTGAAGTTGATGTTGAAGTTGAAATTGAAGTTGAAGTTGAAGTTGAAATTGAAGTTGTGTTGGAAGTTGAATTTGAAGTTGAGTTTGAAGTTGAATTTGAAGTTGAATTTGAAGTTGAATTTGAAGTTGAATTTGTAGTTCAATTTGAAGTTGAATTTGAAGTTGAATTTGAAGTTGAATTTGAAGTTGAAGTTGAAGTTGAATTTGAAGTTGAATTTGAAGTTGAATTTGAAGTTGAATTTGAAATTAAATTTGAAGTTGAATTTGAAGTTGAATTTGAAGTTGAATTTGAAGTTGAATTTGAAGTTGAATTTGAAGTTGAATTTGAATTTGAAGTTGAATTTGAAGTTGAATTTGAAGTTGAATTTGAAGTTGAATTTGAAGTTGAATTTGAAGTTGAATTTGAAGTTGAATTTGAAGTTGAATTTGAAGTTGAATTTGAAGTTGAATTTGAAGTTGAATTTGAAGTTGAATTTGAAGTTGAATTTGAAGTTGAATTTGAAGTTGAATTTGAAGTTGAATTTGAAGTTGAATTTGAAGTTGAATTTGAAATTAAATTTGAAGTTGAATTTGAAGTTGAATTTGAAGTTGAATTTGAAGTTGAATTTTAAGTTGAATTTGAAGTTGAATTTGAATTTGAAGTTGAATTTGAAGTTGAATTTGAAATTGAATTTGAAGTTGAATCTGAAGTTGAATTTGAATTTGAATTTGAAATTGAATTTGAAGTTGAATTTGAAGTTGAATTTGAAGTTAAATTTAAAGTTGAATTTGAAGTTGAATTTGAAGTTGAATTTGAAGTTGAATTTGAAGTTGAATTTGAAGTTGAATTTGAAGTTGAATTTGAAGTTGAATTTAAAGTTAAATTTGAAGTTGAATTTGAAGTTGAATTTGAAGTTGAATTTGAAGTTGAATTTGTAGTTGAATTTGCAATTGAATTTGAAATTGAATTTGAAGTTGAAGTTAAAGATGAGTTTGAAGTTGAATTTGAAGTTGAAGATCATTTTGAAATTGAAGTTGAAGTTGAAGTTGAAGATAAAATTAAAGTTGAAATTAAAGTTAAAGTTAAAGTTGAAGTTGAAGTTGAAATTGAATTTGAAGTTGAATCTGAAGTTGAATTTGAATTTGAATTTGAAATTGAATTTGAAGTTGAATTTGAAGTTGAATTTGAAGTTGAATTTGAAGTTGAATTTGAAGTTAAATTTAAAGTTGAATTTGAAGTTGAATTTGAAGTTGAATTTGAAGTTGAATTTGAAGTTGAATTTGAAATTGAATTTGATGTTGAAGGTAAAGTTAAAGTTGAAGTTGAAGTATAAGTTAAAGTGAAATTTCAACTTTAAATTGAAGTTGAAGTTGATGTTGAAGTTGAAATTGAAGTTGAAGTTGAAGTTGAAATTGAAGTTGTGTTGGAAGTTGAATTTGAAGTTGAATTTGAAGTTGAGTTTGAAGTTGAATTTGAAGTTGAATTTGAAGTTGAATTTGAAGTTGAATTTGTAGTTCAATTTGAAGTTGAATTTGAAATTGAATTTGAAATTGAATTTGAAGTTGAAGTTAAAGATGAGTTTGAAGTTAAATTTGAAGTTGAATTTGAAGTTGAATTTGAAGTTGAATTTGAAGTTGAATTTGAAGTTGAATTTGTAGTTGAATTTGAAATTGAATTTGAAGTTGAATTTGAAGTTGAATTTGAAGTTGAAGTTGAAGTTGAATTTGAAGTTGAATTTGAAGTTGAATTTGAAGTTGAATTTGAAGTTGAATTTGAAATTAAATTTGAAGTTGAATTTGAAGTTGAATTTGAAGTTGAATTTGAAGTTGAATTTGAATTTGAAGTTGAATATGAAGTTGAATTTGAAGTTGAATTTGAAGTTGAATTTGAAGTTGAATTTGAAGTTGAATTTGAAGTTGAATTTGTAGTTGAATTTGAAGTTGAATTTGAAATTGAATTTGAAATTGAATTTGAAGTTGAAGTTAAAGATGAGTTTGAAGTTGAATTTGAAGTTGAATTTGAAGTTGAATTTGAAGTTGAATTTGAAGTTGAATTTGAAGTTGAATTTGAAGTTGAATTTGTAGTTGAATTTGAAATTGAATTTGAAGTTGAATTTGAAGTTGAATTTGAAGTTGAAGTTGAAGTTGAATTTGAAGTTGAATTTGAAGTTGAATTTGAAGTTGAATTTGAAATTAAATTTGAAGTTGAATTTGAAGTTGAATTTGAAGTTGAATTTGAAGTTGAATTTGAAGTTGAATTTGAAGTTGAATTTGAAGTTGAATTTGAAGTTGAATTTGAAGTTGAATTTGAAGTTGAATTTGAAGTTGAATTTGAAGTTGAATTTGAATTTGAAGTTGAATTTGAAGTTGAATTTGAAGTTAAATTTGAAGTTGAATTTGAAGTTGAATTTGAAGTTGAATTTGAAGTTGAATTTGAAGTTGAATTTGAAGTTGAATTTGAAGTTGCATTTGAAGTTGAATTTGAAATTAAATTTGAAGTTGAATTTGAAGTTGAATTTGAAGTTGAATTTTAAGTTGAATTTTAAGTTGAATTTGAAGTTGAATTTGAATTTGAAGTTGAATTTGAAGTTGAATTTGAAATTGAATTTGAAGTTGAATCTGAAGTTGAATTTGAATTTGAATTTGAAATTGAATTTGAAGTTGAATTTGAAGTTGAATTTGAAGTTAAATTTAAAGTTGAATTTGAAGTTGAATTTGAAGTTGAATTTGAAGTTGAATTTGAAGTTGAATTTGAAATTGAATTTGAATTTGAAGGTGAATTTGAAGTTGAATTTGAAGTTGAATTTGAAGTTGAATTTGAAGTTGAATTTGAAGTTGAATTTGAAGTTGAATTTGAAGTTGAATTTGAAGTTGAATTTAAAGTTGAAGTTGAAGTTGAATTTGAAGTTGAATTTGAAGTTGAATTTGAAGTTGAATTTGAAGTTGAATTTGAAGTTGAATTTGAAATTAAATTTGAAGTTGAATTTGAAGTTGAATTTGAAGTTGAATTTGAAGTTGAATTTGAAGTTGAATTTGAAGTTGAATTTGAATTTGAAGTTGAATTTGAAGTTGAATTTGAAGTTGAATTTGAAGTTGAATTTGAAGTTGAATTTGAAGTTGAATTTGAAGTTGAATTTGAAGTTGAATTTGAAGTTGAATTTGAAGTTGAATTTGAAGTTGAATTTGAAGTTGAATTTGAAGTTGAATTTGAAGTTGAATTTGAAGTTGAATTTGAAGTTGAATTTGAAGTTGAATTTGAATTTGAAGTTGAATATGAAGTTGAATTTGAAGTTGAATTTGAAGTTGAATTTGAAGTTGAATTTGAAGTTGAATTTGTAGTTGAATTTGAAGTTGAATTTGAAATTGAATTTGAAATTGAATTTGAAGTTGAAGTTAAAGATGAGTTTGAAGTTGAATTTGAAGTTGAATTTGAAGTTGAATTTGAAGTTGAATTTGAAGTTGAATTTGAAGTTGAATTTGAAGTTGAATTTGAAGTTGAATTTGTAGTTGAATTTGAAATTGAATTTGAAGTTGAATTTGTAGTTGAATTTGAAGTTGAATTTGAAATTGAATTTGAAATTGAATTTGAAGTTGAAGTTAAAGATGAGTTTGAAGTTGAATTTGAAGTTGAATTTGAAGTTGAATTTGAAGTTGAATTTGAAGTTAAATTTGAAGTTGAATTTGAAGTTGAATTTGAAGTTGAATTTGAAGTTGAATTTGAAGTTGAATTTGTAGTTGAATTTGCAATTGAATTTGAAATTGAATTTGAAGTTGAAGTTAAAGATGAGTTTGAAGTTGAATTTGAAGTTGAAGATCATTTTGAAATTGAAGTTGAAGTTGAAGTTGAAGATAAAATTAAAGTTGAAATTAAAGTTAAAGTTAAAGTTGAAGTTGAAGTTGAAATTGAATTTGAAGTTGAATCTGAAGTTGAATTTGAATTTGAATTTGAAATTGAATTTGAAGTTGAATTTGAAGTTGAATTTGAAGTTGAATTTGAAGTTGAATTTGAAGTTGAATTTGAAGTTAAATTTAAAGTTGAATTTGAAGTTGAATTTGAAGTTGAATTTGAAGTTGAATTTGAAGTTGAATTTGAAATTGAATTTGATGTTGAAGGTAAAGTTAAAGTTGAAGTTGAAGTATAAGTTAAAGTGAAATTTCAACTTGAAATTGAAGTTGAAGTTGATGTTGAAGTTGAAATTGAAGTTGAAGTTGAAGTTGAAATTGAAGTTGTGTTGGAAGTTGAATTTGAAGTTGAATTTGAAGTTGAGTTTGAAGTTGAATTTGAAGTTGAATTTGAAGTTGAATTTGAAGTTGAATTTGTAGTTCAATTTGAAGTTGAATTTGAAATTGAATTTGAAATTGAATTTGAAGTTGAAGTTCAAGATGAGT
>JAUPFP010000228.1:0-66767 GCA_036925085.1 Brachycybe producta
AACGTTCTACCTTAAACGTTCAACCTTAAACGTTCAACCTTAAACATTCAACCTTAAACGTTCAACCTTAAACGTTCAACCTTAAACGTTCAACCTTAAACTTTTAACCTTAAACGTTCATTATTAAACGTTCAACCTTAAACATTCAACCTTAAACATTCAACCTTAAACGTTCAACCTTAAACGTTCAACCTTAAACGTGAAACCTTAAACGTGAAACCTTAAACGTGAAACCTTAAACGTAAAACCTTAAACGTGAAACCTTAAACGTTTAACCTTAAACGTTCAACGTTAAACGTTCAACCTTAAACGTTCAACCTTAAAAGTTCAACCTTAAATGTTCAACCTTAAACGTTCAACCTTAAACGTGAAACCTTAAACGTGAAACCTTAAACGTGAAAAATTAAACGTTCAACCTTAAACCTTCAACCTTAAACGTTCAACCTTAAACGTTCAACCTTAAACATTCAACCTTAAACGTTCAACCTTAACGTTCAACCTTAAACGTTCAACCTTAAACGTACAACCTTAAACGTTCAACCTTAAACGTGAAACCTTAAACGTGAAACCTTAAACGTAAAACCTTAAACGTGAAACCTTAAACGTTTAACCTTAAACGTTCAACGTTAAACGTTCAACCTTAAACGTTCAACCTTAAACGTTCAACCTTAAACGTTCAACGTTAAACATTCAACCTTAAACGTTCAACCTTAAACGTTCAACCTTAAACGTTCAACCTTAAACGTTTAACCTTAAACGTTCATTATTAAACGTTCAACCTTAAACGCTCAACCTTAAACGTTTAACCTTAAACGTTCATTATTAAACGTTCAACCTTTAAACGTTCTACCTTAAACGTTCAACCTTAAACGTTCAACCTTAAACATTCAACCTTAAACGTTCAACCTTAAACGTTCAACCTTAAACTTTTAACCTTAAACGTTCATTATTAAACGTTCAACCTTAAACATTCAACCTTAAACATTCAACCTTAAACATTCAACCTTAAACGTTCAACCTTAAACGTTCAACCTTAAACGTGAAACCTTAAACGTGAAACCTTAAACGTGAAACCTTAAACGTAAAACCTTAAACGTGAAACTTTAAACGTTTAACCTTAAACGTTCAACGTTAAACGTTCAACCTTAAACGTTCAACCTTAAAAGTTCAACCTTAAATGTTCAACCTTAAACGTTCAACCTTAAACGTTCAACCTTAAACGTGAAACCTTAAACGTGAAACCTTAAACGTGAAACCTTAAACGTTCAACCTTAAACGTTCAACCTTAAATGTTCAACCTTAAAAGTTCAACCTTACATGTTCAACCTTACATGTTAAACCTTTAACGTTCAACATTAAACGCTCAACCTTAAACGTGAAACCTTAAACGTGAAACCTTAAACGTGAAACCTTAAACGTGAAAACTTAAACGTGAAACCTTAAACATTCAACCTTAAATGTTAAACCTTAAACGTCAACCTTAAACGTTCAACCTTAAATGTTCAACCTTAAACGTTCAACCTTAAACGTTCAACCTTAAACGTTCAACCTTAAACGTTCAACCTTAAATGTTCAACCTTAAACGTTCAACCTTAAACGTTCAACCTTAAACGTTCATTATTAAACGTTCAACCTTAAACGCTCAACCTTAAACGTTCAACCTTAAACGTTAAACCTTAAACGTTAAACCTTAAACGTTCAACCTTAAACATTCAACCTTAAACGTTCAACCTTAAACGTTCAACCTTAAACGTTTAACCTTAAACGTTCATTATTAAACGTTCAACCTTAAACGCTCAACCTTAAACGTTTAACCTTAAACGTTCATTATTAAACGTTCAACCTTTAAACGTTCTACCTTAAACGTTCAACCTTAAACGTTCAACCTTAAACATTCAACCTTAAACGTTCAACCTTAAACGTTCAACCTTAAACTTTTAACCTTAAACGTTCATTATTAAACGTTCAACCTTAAACATTCAACCTTAAACATTCAACCTTAAACGTTCAACCTTAAACGTTCAACCTTAATCGTGAAACCTTAAACGTGAAACCTTAAACGTGAAACCTTAAACGTAAAACCTTAAACGTGAAACCTTAACGTTTAACCTTAAACGTTCAACGTTAAACGTTCAACCTTTAAACGTTCTACCTTAAACGTTCAACCTTAAACGTTCAACCTTAAACATTCAACCTTAAACGTTCAACCTTAAACGTTCAACCTTAAACTTTTAACCTTAAACGTTCATTATTAAACGTTCAACCTTAAACATTCAACCTTAAACATTCAACCTTAAACGTTCAACCTTAAACGTTCAACCTTAAACGTTCAACCTTAAACGTGAAACCTTAAAAGTGAAACCTTAAACGTGAAACCTTAAACGTAAAACCTTAAACGTGAAACCTTAAACGTTTAACCTTAAACGTTCAACGTTAAACGTTCAACCTTAAACGTTCAACCTTAAAAGTTCAACCTTAAATGTTCAACCTTAAACGTTCAACCTTAAACGTTCAACCTTAAACGTGAAACCTTAAACGTGAAAAATTAAACGTTCAACCTTAAACCTTCAACCTTAAACGTTCAACCTTAAACGTTCAACCTTAAACATTCAACCTTAAACGTTCACCCTTAATGTTCAACCTTAAACGTTCAACCTTAAACGTTCAACCTTAAACGTACAACCTTAAACGTTCAACCTTAAACGTGAAACCTTAAACGTGAAACCTTAAACGTGAAACCTTAAACGTAAAACCTTAAACGTGAAACCTTAAACGTTTAACCTTAAACGTTCAACGTTAAACGTTCAACCTTAAACGTTCAACCTTAAACGTTCAACCTTAAACGTTCAACGTTAAACATTCAACCTTAAACGTTCAAATTTAAACGTTCAACCTTAAACGTTCAACCTTAAACATTCTACCTTAAACGTTCAACCTTAAACGTTCAACCTTAAACGTTCAACCTTAAACGTTCAACCTTAAATGTTCAACCTTAAAAGTTCAACCTTACATGTTCAACCTTACATGTTAAACCTTAAACGTTCAACATTAAACGCTCAACCTTAAACGTGAAACCTTAAACGTGAAACCTTAAACGTGAAACCTTAAACGTGAAACCTTAAACGTGAAAACTTAAACGTGAAACCTTAAACATTCAACCTTAAATGTTCAACCTTAAACGTCAACCTTAAACGTTCAACCTTAAATGTTCAACCTTAAACGTTCAACCTTAAACGTTCAACCTTAAACGTTCAACCTTAAACTTCAACCTTAAACGTTCAACCTTAAACGTTCAACCTTAAACGTTCATTATTAAACGTTCAACCTTAAACGCTCAACCTTAAACGTTCAACCTTAAACGTTAAACCTTAAACGTTATACCTTAAACGTTCAACCTTAAACATTCAACCTTAAACGTTCAACCTTAAACGCTCAACCTTAAACGTTTAACCTTAAACGTTCATTATTAAACGTTCATTATTAAACGTTCAACCTTAAACGCTCAACCTTAAACGTTCAACCTTAAACGTTCAACTTTAAACGTTCAACCTTTAAACGTTCTACCTTAAACGTTCAACCTTAAACGTTCAACCTTAAACATTCAACCTTAAACGTTCAACCTTAAACGTTCAACCTTACACGTTTACCTTAAACGTTCATTATTAAACGTTCAACCTTAAACATTCAACCTTAAACATTCAACCTTAAACGTTCAACCTTAAACGTTCAACCTTAAACGTGAAACCTTAAACGTGAAACCTTAAACGTGAAACCTTAAACGTAAAACCTTAAACGTGAAACCTTAAACATTCAACCTTAAACGTTCAACCTTAAACGTTCAACCTTAAACGTTCAACCTTAAACGTTCAACCTTAAACGTTCAACCTTAAACGTTCAACCTTAAACGTAAAACCTTAAACGTGAAACCTTAAACGTTTAACCTTAAACGTGAAACCTTAAACGTGAAACCTTAAACGTGAAACCTTAAACGTGAAACCTTAAACGTGAAACCTTAAACGTGAACCCTTAAACGTTCAACCTTAAACGTTCAACCTTAAACGCTCAACATTAAACGTTCAACCTTAAACGTTCAACCTTAAACGTTCAACCTTAAACGTTCAACTTTAAACGTTCAACCTTAAACGTTCAACCTTAAACGTTCAACCTTAAACGTTCAACCTTAAACGTTCAACCTTAAACGTTCAACCTTAAACGTTCAACCTTAAACGTTCAACCTTAAATGTGCAACCTTAAACATTCAACCTTAAACATTCAACCTTAAACATGAAACCTTAAACGTGAAACCTTAAACGTTCAACCTTAAACATTCAACCTTAAACGTGAAACCTTAAACATTCAACCTTAAACGTGAAACCTTAAACGTTCAACCTTAAACGTGAAACCTTAAACGTGAAACCTTAAATGTGAAACCTTAAACGTTCAACATTAAATGTTCTACCTTAAACGTGAAACCTTAAATGTGAAACCTTAAACATGAAACCTTAAACGTGAAACCTTAAACGTGAAACCTTAAACGTGAAACCTTAAACGTGACACCTTAAACGTTCAACCTTAAACGTTCAACCTTATACATTCAACCTTAAAAGTTCAACCTTAAACGTGAAACCTTAAACGTGAAAAGTTAAATGTTCAACCTTAAACGTTCAACCTTAAACGTTCAACCTTAAACGTTCAACCTTAAACATTCAACCTTAAACGTTCAACCTTAATGTTCAACCTTAAACGTTCAACCTTAAACGTTCAACCTTAAACGTTCAACCTTAAACGTTCAACCTTAAACGTTCAACCTTAAACGTGCAACCTTAAACATTCAACCTTAAACATTCAACCTTAAACATGAAACCTTAAACGTGAAACCTTAAACGTTCAACCTTAAACATTCAACCTTAAACGTGAAACCTTAAACATTCAACCTTAAACATGAAACCTTAAACGTTCAACCTTAAACGTGAAACCTTAAACGTGAAACCTTAAACGTGACACCTTAAACGTTCAACCTTAAATGTTCAACCTTATACATTCAACCTTATAAGTTCAACCTTAAATGTGAAACCTTAAACGTGAAACCTTAAATGTTCAACCTTAAACGTGAAACCTTAAACGTGAAACCTTAAACGTGAAACCTTAAACGTTCAACATTAAACATTCAACATTAAACATTCAACCTTAAACGTGAAACCTTAAACGTGAAACCTTAAACGTGAAACCTTAAACGTGAAACCTTAAACGTGAAACCTTAAACGTGAAACCTTAAACGTGAAACCTTAAACGTGAAACCTTAAACGTGAAACCTTAAACGTGAAACCTTAAACGTGAAACCTTAAACGTGAAACCTTAAACGTGAAACCTTAAACGTGAAACCTTAAACGTGACACCTTAAATGTTCAACCTTAAACGTTCAACCTTATACATTCAACCTTAAAAGTTCAACCTTAAACGTGAAACCTTAAACGTTAAAAATTAAACATTCAACCTTAAACGTTCAACCTTAAACGTGAAACCTTAAACGTGAAACCTTAAACGTAAAACCTTAAACGTGAAACCTTAAACGTTTAACCTTAAACGTTCAACCTTAAACGTTCAACCTTAAACGTTCAACGTTAAACATTCAACCTTTAAACGTTCAACTTTAAATGTTCATCCTTAAACGTTCAACCTTAAACATTCAACCTTAAAAGTTCAAAATTAAACGTTCAACCTTAAACATTCAACCTTAAACGTTCAACCTTAACGTTCAACCTTAAATGTTCAACCTTAAACGTACAACCTTAAACGTTCAACCTTAAACGTTCAACCTTAAACGTTCAACCTTAAACGTGAAACCTTAAACGTGAAACCTTTTAAACGTGAAACCTTAAACGTAAAACCTTAAACGTAAAACCTTAAACGTGAAACCTTAAACGTGAAACCTTAAACGTAAAACCTTAAACGTGAAACCTTAAACATTCAACCTTAAACGTTCAACCTTAAACGTTCAACCTTAACGTTCAACCTTAAACGTTCAACCTTAAACGTTCAACCTTAAACGTAAAACCTTAAACGTGAAACCTTAAACGTTTAACCTTAAACGTGAAACCTTAAACGTGAAACCTTAAACGTGGAACCTTAAACGTGAAACCTTAAACGTGAAACCTTAAATGTAAAACCTTAAACGTTCAACCTTAAACATTCAACCTTAGACGTTCAACCTTAGACATTCAACCATAAACGTTCAACCTTAAACATTCAACCTTAAAAGTACAACCTTAAACGTGAAACCTTAAACGTGAAACCTTAAACGTGAAACCTTAAACGTGAACCCTTAAACGTTCAACCTTAAACGTTCAACCTTAAACGTTCAACCTTAAACGTTCAACCTTAAACGTTCAACCTTAAACGTTCAACCTTAAACGTTCAACCTTAAACGTTCAACCTTAAACGTTCAACCTTAAACATTCAACTTTAAACGTTCAACCTTAAACGTTCAACCTTAAACGTTCAACCTTAAACGTTCAACCTTAAACGTTCAATCTTAAACGTTCAACCTTAAACGTTCAACCTTAAATGTGCAACCTTAAACCTTCAACCTTAAACATGAAACCTTAAACGTGAAACCTTAAACGTTCAACCTTAAACGTTCAACCTTAAACATTCAACCTTAAACGTGAAACCTTAAACATTCAACCTTAAAAGTGAAACCTTAAACGTGAAACCTTAAACGTGAAACCTTAAACGTGAAACCTTAAACGTGAAACCTTAAACGTTCAACATTAAATGTGAAACCTTAAACATGAAACCTTAAACGTGAAACTTTAAACGTGAAACCTTAAACGTGAAACCTTAAACGTGAAACCTTAAACGTGAAACCTTAAACGTGAAACCTTAAACGTGAAACCTTAAACGTGAAACCTTAAACGTGAAACGTTAAACGTGAAACCTTAAACGTGAAACCTTAAACGTGACACCTTAAACGTTCAACCTTAAACGTTCAACCTTATACATTCAACCTTAAAAGTTCAACCTTAAACGTGAAACCTTAAACATGAAAAGTTAAATGTTCAACCTTAAACGTTCAACCTTAAACGTTCAACCTTAAACGTTCAACCTTAAACATTCAACCTTAAACGTTCAACCTTAACGTTCAACCTTAAACGTTCAACCTTAAACATTCAACCTTAAACGTGAAACCTTAAACATTCAACCTTAAAAGTGAAACCTTAAACGTGAAACCTTAAACGTTCAACATTAAACGTTCAACCTTAAACGTGAAACCTTAAACGTGAAACCTTAAACGTGAAACCTTAAACGTGAAACCTTAAACGTGAAACCTTAAACGTGAAACCTTAAACGTGAAACCTTAAACGTGACACCTTAAACGTTCAACCTAAAATGTTCAACCTTATACATTCAACCTTATAAGTTCAACCTTAAATGTGAAACCTTAAACGTGAAAAATTAAACGTGAAACCTTAAACGTTCAACCTTAAACGTTCAACCTTAAACGTTCAACCTTAAACGTTCAACCTTAAACGTTCAACCTTAAACGTTCAACTTTAAACGTTCAACCTTAAACGTTCAACCTTAAACGTTCAACCTTAAACGTTCAACCTTAAACGTTCAACCTTAAACGTTCAACCTTAAACGTTCAACCTTAAATGTGCAACCTTAAACATTCAACCTTAAACATGAAACCTTAAACGTGAAACCTTAAACGTTCAACCTTAAACATTCAACCTTAAACGTGAAACCTTAAACATTCAACCTTAAACGTGAAACCTTAAACGTTCAACCTTAAACGTGAAACCTTAAACGTGAAACCTTAAATGTTCAACATTAAATGTTCTACCTTAAACGTGAAACCTTAAATGTGAAACCTTAAACATGAAACCTTAAACGTGAAACCGTAAACGTGAAACCTTAAACGTGAAACCTTAAACGTGAAACCTTAAACGTGAAACCTCAAACGTGAAACCTTAAACGTGAAACCTTAAACGTGAAACCTTAAACATTCAACCTTAAACGTTCAACCTTAACGTTCAACCTTAAACGTTCAACCTTAAACATTCAACCTTAAAAGTTCAAAATTAAACGTTCAACCTTAAACATTCAACCTTAAACGTTCAACCTTAACGTTCAACCTTAAACGTTCAACCTTAAACGTTCAACCTTAAACATTCAACCTTAAACGTTCAACCTTAAACGTTCAACCTTAAACGTTCAACCTTAAACGTTCAACCTTAAACGTTCAACCTTAAACGTTCAACCTTAAACATTCAACTTTAAACGTTCAACCTTAAACGTTCAACCTTAAACGTTCAATCTTAAACGTTCAACCTTAAACGTTCAACCTTAAATGTGCAACCTTAAACCTTCAACCTTAAACATGAAACCTTAAACGTGAAACCTTAAACGTTCAACCTTAAACGTTCAACCTTAAACATTCAACCTTAAACGTGAAACCTTAAACATTCAACCTTAAAAGTGAAACCTTAATCGTGAAACCTTAAACGTGAAACCTTAAACGTGAAACCTTAAACGTGAAACCTTAAACGTTCAACATTAAATGTGAAACCTTAAACATGAAACCTTAAACGTGAAACTTTAAACGTGAAACCTTAAACGTGAAACCTTAAACGTGAAACCTTAAACGTGAAACCTTAAACGTGAAACCTTAAACGTGAAACCTTAAACGTGAAACCTTAAACGTGAAACGTTAAACGTGAAACCTTAAACGTGAAACCTTAAACGTGACACCTTAAACGTTCAACCTTAAACGTTCAACCTTATACATTCAACCTTAAAAGTTCAACCTTAAACGTGAAACCTTAAACATGAAAAGTTAAATGTTCAACCTTAAACGTTCAACCTTAAACGTTCAACCTTAAACGTTCAACCTTAAACATTCAACCTTAAACGTTCAACCTTAACGTTCAACCTTAAACGTTCAACCTTAAACATTCAACCTTAAACGTGAAACCTTAAACATTCAACCTTAAAAGTGAAACTTAAACGTGAAACCTTAAACGTTCAACATTAAACGTTCAACCTTAAACGTGAAACCTTAAACGTGAAACCTTAAACGTGAAACCTTAAACGTGAAACCTTAAACGTGAAACCTTAAACGTGACACCTTAAACGTTCAACCTAAAATGTTCAACCTTATACATTCAACCTTATAAGTTCAACCTTAAATGTGAAACCTTAAACGTGAAAAATTAAACGTGAAACCTTAAACGTTCAACCTTAAACGTTCAACCTTAAACGTTCAACCTTAAACGTTCAACCTTAAACGTTCAACCTTAAACGTTCAACTTTAAACGTTCAACCTTAAACGTTCAACCTTAAACGTTCAACCTTAAACGTTCAACCTTAAACGTTCAACCTTAAACGTTCAACCTTAAACGTTCAACCTTAAATGTGCAACCTTAAACATTCAACCTTAAACATGAAACCTTAAACGTGAAACCTTAAACGTTCAACCTTAAACATTCAACCTTAAACGTGAAACCTTAAACATTCAACCTTAAACGTGAAACCTTAAACGTTCAACCTTAAACGTGAAACCTTAAACGTGAAACCTTAAATGTTCAACATTAAATGTTCTACCTTAAACGTGAAACCTTAAATGTGAAACCTTAAACATGAAACCTTAAACGTGAAACCTTAAACGTGAAACCTTAAACGTGAAACCTTAAACGTGAAACCTTAAACGTGAAACCTTAAACGTGAAACCTTAAACGTGAAACCTTAAACATTCAACCTTAAACGTTCAACCTTAACGTTCAACCTTAAACGTTCAACCTTAAACATTCAACCTTAAAAGTTCAAAATTAAACGTTCAACCTTAAACATTCAACCTTAAACGTTCAACCTTAACGTTCAACCTTAAATGTTCAACCTTAAACGTACAACCTTAAACGTTCAACCTTAAACGTTCAACCTTAAACGTGAAACCTTAAACGTGAAACCTTTTAAACGTGAAACCTTAAACGTAAAACCTTAAACGTAAAACCTTAAACGTGAAACCTTAAACGTGAAACCTTAAACGTAAAACCTTAAACGTGAAACCTTAAACATTCAACCTTAAACGTTCAACCTTAAACGTTCAACCTTAACGTTCAACCTTAAACGTTCAACCTTAAACGTTCAACCTTAAACGTAAAACCTTAAACGTGAAACCTTAAACGTTTAACCTTAAACGTGAAACCTTAAACGTGAAACCTTAAACGTGGAACCTTAAACGTGAAACCTTAAACGTGAAACCTTAAATGTGAAACCTTAAACGTTCAACCTTAAACATTCAACCTTAGACGTTCAACCTTAGACATTCAACCATAAACGTTCAACCTTAAACATTCAACCTTAAAAGTACAACCTTAAACGTGAAACCTTAAACGTGAAACCTTAAACGTGAAACCTTAAACGTGAACCCTTAAACGTTCAACCTTAAACGTTCAACCTTAAACGTTCAACCTTAAACGTTCAACCTTAAACGTTCAACCTTAAACGTTCAACCTTAAACGTTCAACCTTAAACGTTCAACCTTAGACGTTCAACCTTAAACATTCAACTTTAAACGTTCAACCTTAAACGTTCAATCTTAAACGTTCAACCTTAAACGTTCAACCTTAAATGTGCAACCTTAAACCTTCAACCTTAAACATGAAACCTTAAACGTGAAACCTTAAACGTTCAACCTTAAACGTTCAACCTTAAACATTCAACCTTAAACGTGAAACCTTAAACATTCAACCTTAAAAGTGAAACCTTAAACGTGAAACCTTAAACGTGAAACCTTAAACGTGAAACCTTAAACGTGAAACCTTAAACGTTCAACATTAAATGTGAAACCTTAAACATGAAACCTTAAACGTGAAACCTTAAACGTGAAACCTTAAACGTGAAACCTTAAACGTGAAACCTTAAACGTGAAACCTTAAACGTGAAACCTTAAACGTGAAACCTTAAACGTGAAACCTTAAACGTGAAACGTTAAACGTGAAACCTTAAACGTGAAACCTTAAACGTGACACCTTAAACGTTCAACCTTAAACGTTCAACCTTATACATTCAACCTTAAAAGTTCAACCTTAAACGTGAAACCTTAAACATGAAAAGTTAAATGTTCAACCTTAAACGTTCAACCTTAAACGTTCAACCTTAAACGTTCAACCTTAAACATTCAACCTTAAACGTTCAACCTTAACGTTCAACCTTAAACGTTCAACCTTAAACATTCAACCTTAAACGTGAAACCTTAAACATTCAACCTTAAAAGTGAAACCTTAAACGTGAAACCTTAAACGTTCAACATTAAACGTTCAACCTTAAACGTGAAACCTTAAACGTGAAACCTTAAACGTGAAACCTTAAACGTGAAACCTTAAACGTGAAACCTTAAACGTGACACCTTAAACGTTCAACCTAAAATGTTCAACCTTATACATTCAACCTTATAAGTTCAACCTTAAATGTGAAACCTTAAACGTGAAAAATTAAACGTGAAACCTTAAACGTTCAACCTTAAACGTGAAACCTTAAACGTGAAACCTTAAACGTTCAACCTTAAACGTTCAACCTTAAACGTTCAACCTTAAACGTTCAACCTTAAACGTTCAACCTTAAACGTTCAACTTTAAACGTTCAACCTTAAACGTTCAACCTTAAACGTTCAACCTTAAACGTTCAACCTTAAACGTTCAACCTTAAACGTTCAACCTTAAACGTTCAACCTTAAATGTGCAACCTTAAACATTCAACCTTAAACATGAAACCTTAAACGTGAAACCTTAAACGTTCAACCTTAAACATTCAACCTTAAACGTGAAACCTTAAACATTCAACCTTAAACGTGAAACCTTAAACGTTCAACCTTAAACGTGAAACCTTAAACGTGAAACCTTAAATGTTCAACATTAAATGTTCTACCTTAAACGTGAAACCTTAAATGTGAAACCTTAAACATGAAACATTAAACGTGAAACCTTAAACGTGAAACCTTAAACGTGAAACCTTAAACGTGAAACCTTAAACGTGAAACCTTAAACGTGAAACCTTAAACGTGAAACCTTAAACGTGAAACCTTAAACATTCAACCTTAAACGTTCAACCTTAACGTTCAACCTTAAACGTTCAACCTTAAAAGTTCAACCTTAAACGTACAACCTTAAACGTTCAACCTTAAACGTGAAACCTTAAACGTGAAACCTTAAACGTGAAACCTTAAACGTAAAACCTTAAACGTGAAACCTTAAACGTTTAACCTTAAACGTTCAACGTTAAACGTTCAACCTTAAACGTTCAACCTTAAACGTTCAACGTTAAACATTCAACCTTAAACATTCAAATTTAAACGTTCAACCTTAAACGTTCAACCTTAAACGTTCAACCTTAAACGTACAACCTTAAACGTTCAACCTTAAACGTGAAACCTTAAACGTGAAACCTTAAACGTGAAACCTTAAACGTGAAACCTTAAACGTAAAACCTTAAACGTGAAACCTTAAACATTCAACCTTAAACGTTCAACCTTAACGTTCAACCTTAAACGTTCAACCTTAAACGTTCAACCTTAAACGTGAAACCTTAAACATGAAAAGTTAAATGTTCAACCTTAAACGTTCAACCTTAAACGTTCAACCTTAAACGTTCAACCTTAAACATTCAACCTTAAACGTTCAACCTTAACGTTCAACCTTAAACGTTCAACCTTAAACATTCAACCTTAAACGTGAAACCTTAAACATTCAACCTTAAAAGTGAAACCTTAAACGTGAAACCTTAAACGTTCAACATTAAACGTTCAACCTTAAACGTGAAACCTTAAACGTGAAACCTTAAACGTGAAACCTTAAACGTGAAACCTTAAACGTGAAACCTTAAACGTGACACCTTAAACGTTCAACCTAAAATGTTCAACCTTATACATTCAACCTTATAAGTTCAACCTTAAATGTGAAACCTTAAACGTGAAAAATTAAACGTGAAACCTTAAACGTTCAACCTTAAACGTGAAACCTTAAACGTGAAACCTTAAACGTTCAACCTTAAACGTTCAACCTTAAACGTTCAACCTTAAACGTTCAACCTTAAACGTTCAACCTTAAACGTTCAACTTTAAACGTTCAACCTTAAACGTTCAACCTTAAACGTTCAACCTTAAACGTTCAACCTTAAACGTTCAACCTTAAACGTTCAACCTTAAACGTTCAACCTTAAATGTGCAACCTTAAACATTCAACCTTAAACATGAAACCTTAAACGTGAAACCTTAAACGTTCAACCTTAAACATTCAACCTTAAACGTGAAACCTTAAACATTCAACCTTAAACGTGAAACCTTAAACGTTCAACCTTAAACGTGAAACCTTAAACGTGAAACCTTAAATGTTCAACATTAAATGTTCTACCTTAAACGTGAAACCTTAAATGTGAAACCTTAAACATGAAACCTTAAACGTGAAACCTTAAACGTGAAACCTTAAACGTGAAACCTTAAACGTGAAACCTTAAACGTGAAACCTTAAACGTGAAACCTTAAACGTGAAACCTTAAACGTGAAACCTTAAACATTCAACCTTAAACGTTCAACCTTAACGTTCAACCTTAAACGTTCAACCTTAAAAGTTCAACCTTAAACGTACAACCTTAAACGTTCAACCTTAAACGTGAAACCTTAAACGTGAAACCTTAAACGTGAAACCTTAAACGTAAAACCTTAAACGTGAAACCTTAAACGTTTAACCTTAAACGTTCAACGTTAAACGTTCAACCTTAAACGTTCAACCTTAAACGTTCAACGTTAAACATTCAACCTTAAACATTCAAATTTAAACGTTCAACCTTAAACGTTCAACCTTAAACGTTCAACCTTAAACGTACAACCTTAAACGTTCAACCTTAAACGTGAAACCTTAAACGTGAAACCTTAAACGTGAAACCTTAAACGTAAAACCTTAAACGTGAAACCTTAAACATTCAACCTTAAACGTTCAACCTTAACGTTCAACCTTAAACGTTCAACCTTAAACGTTCAACCTTAAACGTACAACCTTAAACGTTCAACCTTAAACGTGAAACCTTAAACGTGAAACCTTAAACGTGAAACCTTAAACGTAAAACCTTAAACGTGAAACCTTAAACGTTTAACCTTAAACGTTCAACCTTAAACGTTCAACCTTAAACGTTCAACGTTAAACATTCAACCTTAAACATTCAAATTTAAACGTTCAACCTTAAACGTTCAACCTTAAACATTCTACCTTAAACGTTCAACCTTAAACGTTCAACCTTAAACGTTCAACCTTAAACGTTCAACCTTAAATGTTCAACCTTAAAAGTTCAACCTTACATGTTCAACCTTACATGTTAAACCTTTAACGTTCAACATTAAACGCTCAACCTTAAACGTGAAACCTTAAACGTGAAACCTTAAATGTGAAACCTTAAACGTGAAACCTTAAACGTGAAAACTTAAACGTGAAACCTTAAACATTCAACCTTAAATGTTCAACCTTAAACGTCAACCTTAAACGTTCAACCTTAAATGTTCAACCTTAAACGTTCAACCTTAAACGTTCAACCTTAAACGTTCAACCTTAAACGTTCAACCTTAAACGTTCAACCTTAAACGTTCAACCTTAAACGTTCATTATTAAACGTTCAACCTTAAACGCTCAACCTTAAACGTTTAACCTTAAACGTTCATTATTAAACGTTCATTATTAAACGTTCAACCTTAAACGCTCAACCTTAAACGTTCAACCTTAAACGTTCAACTTTAAACGTTCAACCTTTAAACGTTCTACCTTAAACGTTCAACCTTAAACGTTCAACCTTAAACATTCAACCTTAAACGTTCAACCTTAAACGTTCAACCTTAAACATTCAACCTTAAACGTTCAACCTTAAACGTTCAACCTTAAACGTGAAACCTTAAACGTGAAACCTTAAACGTAAAACCTTAAACGTGAAACCTTAAACATTCAACCTTAAACATTCAACCTTAAACGTTCAACCTTAAACGTTCAACCTTAAACGTTCAACCTTAAACGTTCAACCTTAAACGTTCAACCTTAAACGTAAAACCTTAAACGTGAAACCTTAAACGTTTAACCTTAAACGTGAAACCTTAAACGTGAAACCTTAAACGTGAAACCTTAAACGTGAAACCTTAAACGTGAAACCTTAAACGTGAAACCTTAAACGTGAACCCTTAAACGTTCAACCTTAAACGTTCAACCTTAAACGTTCAACATTAAACGTTCAACCTTAAACGTTCAACCTTAAACGTTCAACCTTAAACGTTCAACTTTAAACGTTCAACCTTAAACGTTCAACCTTAAACGTTCAACATTAAACGTTCAACCTTAAACGTTCAACCTTAAACGTTCAACCTTAAACGTTCAACCTTAAACGTTCAACCTTATATGTGCAACCTTAAACATTCAACCTTAAACATGAAACCTTAAACGTGAAACCTTAAACGTTCAACCTTAAACATTCAACCTTAAACGTGAAACCTTAAACATTCAACCTTAAACGTGAAACCTTAAACGTTCAACCTTAAACGTGAAACCTTAAACGTGAAACCTTAAATGTGAAACCTTAAACGTTCAACATTAAATGTTCTACCTTAAACGTGAAACCTTAAATGTGAAACCTTAAACATGAAACCTTAAACGTGAAACCTTAAACGTGAAACCTTAAACGTGAAACCTTAAACGTGACACCTTAAACGTTCAACCTTAAACGTTCAACCTTATACATTCAACCTTAAAAGTTCAACCTTAAACGTGAAACCTTAAACGTGAAAAGTTAAATGTTCAACCTTAAACGTTCAACCTTAAATGTTCAACCTTAAACGTTCAACCTTAAACATTCAACCTTAAACGTTCAACCTTAACGTTCAACCTTAAACGTTCAACCTTAAACATTCAACCTTAAACGTGAAACCTTAAACGTTCAACCTTAAATGTGAAACCTTAAACGTGAAACCTTAAACGTTCAACATTAAACGTTCAACCTTAAACGTGAAACCTTAATTGTTCAACCTTATACATTCAACCTTATAAGTTCAACCTTAAATGTGAAACCTTAAACGTGAAACCTTAAATGTTCAACCTTAAACGTGAAACCTTAAACGTGAAACCTTAAACGTGAAACCTTAAACGTTCAACATTAAACGTTCAACCTTAAACGTGAAACCTTAAACGTGAAACCTTAAACGTGAAACCTTAAACGTGAAACCTTAAACGTGAAACCTTAAACGTGAAACCTTAAACGTGAAACCTTAAACGTGAAACCTTAAACGTGAAACCTTAAACGTGAAACCTTAAACGTGAAACCTTAAACGTGAAACCTTAAACGTGAAACCTTAAACGTGACACCTTAAATGTTCAACCTTAAACGTTCAAAATTATACATTCAACCTTAAAAGTTCAACCTTAAACGTGAAACCTTAAACGTGAAAAATTAAACATTCAACCTTAAACGTTCAACCTTAAACGTGAAACCTTAAACGTGAAACCTTAAACGTAAAACCTTAAACGTGAAACCTTAAACGTTTAACCTTAAACGTTCAACCTTAAACGTTCAACCTTAAACGTTCAACGTTAAACATTCAACCTTTAAACGTTCAACTTTAAATGTTCAACCTTAAACGTTCAACCTTAAACATTCAACCTTAAAAGTTCAAAATTAAACGTTCAACCTTAAACATTCAACCTTAAACGTTCAACCTTAACATTCAACCTTAAATGTTCAACCTTAAACGTTCAACCTTAAACGTTCAACCTTAAACGTGAAACCTTAAACGTGAAACCTTAAACGTGAAACCTTTTAAACGTGAAACCTTAAACGTAAAACCTTAAACGTAAAACCTTAAACGTGAAACCTTAAACGTGAAACCTTAAACGTAAAACCTTAAACGTGAAACCTTAAACATTCAACCTTAAACGTTCAACCTTAAACGTTCAACCTTAAACGTTCAACCTTAAACGTTCAACCTTAAACGTTCAACCTTAAACGTTCAACCTTAAACGTAAAACCTTAAACGTGAAACCTTAAACGTTTAACCTTAAACGTGAAACCTTAAACGTGAAACCTTAAACGTGGAACCTTAAACGTGAAACCTTAAACGTGAAACCTTAAATGTGAAACCTTAAACGTTCAACCTTAAACATTCAACCTTAGACGTTCAACCTTAGACATTCAACCATAAACGTTCAACCTTAAACATTCAACATTAAAAGTACAACCTTAAACGTGAAACCTTAAACGTGAAACCTTAAACGTGAAACCTTAAACGTGAAACCTTAAACGTGAACCCTTAAACGTTCAACCTTAAACGTTCAACCTTAAACGTTCAACCTTAAACGTTCAACCTTAAACGTTCAACCTTAAACGTTCAACCTTAAACGTTCAACCTTAAACGTTCAACCTTAAACATTCAACTTTAAACGTTCAACCTTAAACGTTCAACCTTAAACGTTCAACCTTAAACGTTCAACCTTAAACGTTCAACCTTAAACGTTCAACCTTAAACGTTCAACCTTAAACGTTCAACCTTAAACGTTCAACCTTAAACATTCAACTTTAAACGTTCAACCTTAAACGTTCAACCTTAAACGTTCAACCTTAAAAGTACAACCTTAAACGTGAAACCTTAAACGTGAAACCTTAAACGTGAAACCTTAAACGTGAACTCTTAAACGTTCAACCTTAAACGTTCAACCTTAAACATTCAACCTTAAACGTGAAACCTTAAACATTCAACCTTAAAAGTGAAACCTTAAACGTGAAACCTTAAACGTGAAACCTTAAACGTGAAACCTTAAACGTTCAACATTAAATGTGAAACCTTAAACATGAAACCTTAAACGTGAAACCTTAAACGTGAAACCTTAAACGTGAAACCTTAAACGTGAAACCTTAAACGTGAAACCTTAAACGTGAAACCTTAAACGTGAAACCTTAAACGTGAAACGTTAAACGTGAAACCTTAAACGTGAAACCTTAAACGTGACACCTTAAACGTTCAACCTTAAACGTTCAACCTTATACATTCAACCTTAAAAGTTCAACCTTAAACGTGAAACCTTAAACGTGAAAAGTTAAATGTTCAACCTTAAACGTTCAACCTTAAACGTTCAACCTTAAACGTTCAACCTTAAACATTCAACCTTAAACGTTCAACCTTAACGTTCAACCTTAAACGTTCAACCTTAAACATTCAACCTTAAACGTGAAACCTTAAACATTCAACCTTAAATGTGAAACCTTAAACGTGAAACCTTAAACGTTCAACATTAAACGTTCAACCTTAAACGTGAAACCTTAAACGTGAAACCTTAAACGTGAAACCTTAAACGTGAAACCTTAAACGTGACACCTTAAACGTTCAACCTAAAATGTTCAACCTTATACATTCAACCTTATAAGTTCAACCTTAAATGTGAAACCTTAAACGTGAAAAATTAAACGTGAAACCTTAAACGTTCAACCTTAAACGTGAAACCTTAAACGTGAAACCTTAAACGTTCAACCTTAAACGTTCAACCTTAAACGTTCAACCTTAAACGTTCAACTTTAAACGTTCAACCTTAAACGTTCAACCTTAAACGTTCAACCTTAAACGTTCAACCTTAAACGTTCAACCTTAAACGTTCAACCTTAAACGTTCAACCTTAAACGTTCAACCTTAAATGTGCAACCTTAAACATTCAACCTTAAACATGAAACCTTAAACGTGAAACCTTAAACGTTCAACCTTAAACGTTCAACCTTAAACATTCAACCTTAAACGTGAAACCTTAAACATTCAACCTTAAACGTAAAACCTTAAACGTGAAACCTTAAACGTGAAACCTTAAACGTTCAACATTAAATGTTCTACCTTAAACGTGAAACCTTAAATGTGAAACCTTAAACATGAAACCTTAAACGTGAAACCTTAAACGTGAAACCTTAAACGTGAAACCTTAAACGTGAAACCTTAAACGTGAAACCTTAAACGTGAAACCTTAAACGTGAAACCTTAAACGTGAAACCTTAAACGTGAAACCTTAAACGTGACACCTTAAACGTTCAACCTTAAACGTTCAACCTTATACATTCAACCTTAAAAGTTCAACCTTAAACGTGAAACCTTAAACGTGAAAAGTTAAATGTTCAACCTTAAACGTTCAACCTTAAACGTTCAACCTTAAACGTTCAACCTTAAACGTTCAACCTTAAACATTCAACCTTAAACGTTCAACCTTAACGTTCAACCTTAAACGTTCAACCTTAAACATTCAACCTTAAACATTCAACCTTAAACGTGAAACCTTAAACGTTCAACCTTAAATGTGAAACCTTAAACGTGAAACCTTAAACGTTCAACATTAAACGTGAAACCTTAAACGTGAAACCTTAAACGTGAAACCTTAAACGTGATACCTTAAACGTGAAACCTTAAACGTGAAACCTTAAATGTGACACCTTAAACGTTCAACCTTAAACGTTCAACCTTATACATTCAACCTTAAAAGTTCAACCTTAAACGTGAAACCTTAAACGTGAAAAGTTAAACGTTCAACCTTAAACGTTCAACCTTAAACGTTCAACCTTAAACGTTCAACCTTAAACGTTCAACTTTAAACGTTCAACATTTAAACGTTCAACCTTAAACGTTCAACCTTAAACGTTCAACCTTAAACGTGAAACCTTAAACGTGAAACCTTAAACGTAAAACCTTAAACGTGAAACCTTAAACATTCAAAATTAAACGTTCAACCTTAAACGTTCAACCTTAAACGTTCAACCTTAAACGTTCAACCTTAAACGTTCAACCTTAAACGTTCAACCTTAAACGTAAAACCTTAAACGTGAAACCTTAAACGTTTAACCTTAAACGTGAAACCTTAAACGTGAAACCTTAAACGTGAAACCTTAAACGTGAAACCTTAAACGTGAAACCTTAAACGTGAAACCTTAAATGTGAAACCTTAAACGTTCAACCTTAAACATTCAACCTTAGACGTTCAACCTTAGACGTTCAACCATAAACGTTCAACCTTAAACATTCAACCTTAAACGTACAACCTTAAACGTGAAACCTTAAACGTGAAACCTTAAACGTGAAACCTTAAACGTTCAACCTTAAACGTTCAACCTTAAACGTTCAACCTTAAACGTTCAACCTAATTGTTCAACCCTAAACGTTCAACCTTAAACGTTCAACCTTAAACGTTCAACTTTAAACGTTCAACCTTAAACGTTAAACCTTAAACGTTCAACCTTAAACGTTCAACCTTAAACGTTCAACCTTAAACGTTCAAACTTAAATGTTCAAAATTAAATGTGCAACCTTAAACATTCAACCTTAAACATGAAACCTTAAACGTGAAACCTTAAACGTTCAACCTTAAAGATTCAACCTTAAACGTGAAACCTTAAACATTCAACCTTAAACGTGAAACCTTAAACGTTCAACCTTAAACGTGAAACCTTAAACGTGAAACCTTAAACGTTCAACATTAAATGTTCTACCTTAAACGTGAAACCTTAAATGTGAAACCTTAAACATGAAACCTTAAACGTGAAACCTTAAACGTGAAACCTTAAACGTGAAACCTTAAACGTGAAACCTTAAACGTGAAACCTTAAACGTGAAACCTTAAACGTGAAACCTTAAACGTGAAACCTTAAACGTGACACCTTAAACGTTCAACCTTAAACGTTCAACCTTATACATTCAACCTTAAAAGTTCAACCTTAAACGTGAAACCTTAAACGTGAAAAGTTAAATGTTCAACCTTAAACGTTCAACCTTAAACGTTCAACCTTAAACGTTCAACCTTAAACATTCAACCTTAAACGTTCAACCTTAACGTTCAACCTTAAACGTTCAACCTTAAACATTCAACCTTAAACGTGAAACCTTAAACGTTCAACCTTAAATGTGAAACCTTAAACGTGAAACCTTAAACGTTCAACATTAAACGTTCAACCTTAAACGTGAAACCTTAAACGTGAAACCTTAAACGTGAAACCTTAAACGTGAAATCTTAAACGTGAAACCTTAAACGTGAAACCTTAAACGTGAAACCTTAAACGTGAAACCTTAAACGTGACACCTTAAACGTTCAACCTTAAATGTTCAACCTTATACATTCAACCTTATAAGTTCAACCTTAAATGTGAAACCTTAAACGTGAAACCTTAAACGTTCAACATTAAACGTTCAACCTTAAACGTGAAACCTTAAACGTGAAACCTTAAACGTGAAACCTTAAACGTGAAACCTTAAACGTGAAACCTTAAACGTGAAACCTTAAACGTGAAACCTTAAACGTGAAACCTTAAACGTGACACCTTAAATGTTCAACCTTAAACGTTCAACCTTATACATTCAACCTTAAAAGTTCAACCTTAAACGTGAAACCTTAAACGTGAAAAATTAAACATTCAACCTTAAACGTTCAACCTTAAACGTGAAACCTTAAACGTTCAACCTTAAACGTAAAACCTTAAACGTGAAACCTTAAACGTTCAACGTTAAACGTTCAACCTTAAACGTTCAACCTTAAACGTTCAACCTTAAACGTTCAACGTTAAACATTCAACCTTTAAACGTTCAACTTTAAATGTTCAACCTTAAACGTTCAACCTTAAACATTCAACCTTAAAAGTTCAAAATTAAACGTTCAACCTTAAACATTCAACCTTAAACGTTCAACCTTAACGTTCAACCTTAAACGTTCAACCTTAAACGTACAAACTTAAACGTTCAACCTTACATGTTCAACCTTACATGTTAAACCTTTAACATTCAACATTAAACGCTCAACCTTAAACGTGAAACCTTAAACGTGAAACCTTAAACGTGAAACCTTAAACGTGAAACCTTAAACGTGAAACCTTAAACGTTCAACCTTAAACGTTCAACCTTAAATGTTCAACCTTAAACGTTCAACCTTAAACGTTCAACCTTAAACGTTCAACCTTAAACGTTCAACCTTAAACGTTCAACCTTAAACGTTCAACCTTAAACGTTCAACCTTAAACGTGCAACCTTAAACGTTCAACCTTAAACGTTCAACCTTAAACGTGAAACCTTAAACGTGAAACCTTAAACGTGAAACCTTAAACGTTCAACCTTAAATGTTCAACCTTAAACGTTCAACCTTAAACGTGAAACCTTAAACGTGAAACCTTAAACATGAAACCTTAAACGTTCAACCTTAAACGTGAAACCTTAAACGTTTAACCTTAAACGTGAAACCTTAAACGTGAAACCTTAAACGTGAAACCTTAAACGTGAAACCTTAAACGTGAAACCTTAAACGTGAAACCTTAAATGTGAAACCTTAAACGTTCAACCATAAACGTTCAACCTTAAACATTCAACCTTAAACGTACAACCTTAAACGTGAAACCTTAAACGTGAAACCTTAAACGTGAAACCTTAAACGTTCAACCTTAAACGTTCAACCTTAAACGTTCAACCTTAAACGTTCAACCTAATTGTTCAACCCTAAACGTTCAACCTTAAACGTTCAACCTTAAACGTTCAACTTTAAACGTTCAACCTTAAACGTTAAACCTTAAACGTTCAACCTTAAACGTTCAACCTTAAACGTTCAACCTTAAACGTTCAAACTTAAATGTTCAAAATTAAATGTGCAACCTTAAACATTCAACCTTAAACATGAAACCTTAAACGTGAAACCTTAAACGTTCAACCTTAAAGATTCAACCTTAAACGTGAAACCTTAAACATTCAACCTTAAACGTGAAACCTTAAACGTTCAACCTTAAACGTGAAACCTTAAACGTGAAACCTTAAACGTTCAACATTAAATGTTCTACCTTAAACGTGAAACCTTAAATGTGAAACCTTAAACATGAAACCTTAAACGTGAAACCTTAAACGTGAAACCTTAAACGTGAAACCTTAAACGTGAAACCTTAAACGTGAAACCTTAAACGTGAAACCTTAAACGTGAAACCTTAAACGTGAAACCTTAAACGTGACACCTTAAACGTTCAACCTTAAACGTTCAACCTTATACATTCAACCTTAAAAGTTCAACCTTAAACGTGAAACCTTAAACGTGAAAAGTTAAATGTTCAACCTTAAACGTTCAACCTTAAACGTTCAACCTTAAACGTTCAACCTTAAACATTCAACCTTAAACGTTCAACCTTAACGTTCAACCTTAAACGTTCAACCTTAAACATTCAACCTTAAATGTGAAACCTTAAACGTTCAACCTTAAATGTGAAACCTTAAACGTGAAACCTTAAACGTTCAACATTAAACGTTCAACCTTAAACGTGAAACCTTAAACGTGAAACCTTAAACGTGAAACCTTAAACGTGAAATCTTAAACGTGAAACCTTAAACGTGAAACCTTAAACGTGAAAAGTTAAATGTTCAACCTTAAACGTTCAACCTTAAACGTTCAACCTTAAACGTTCAACCTTAAACGTTCAACCTTAAACATTCAACCTTAAACGTTCAACCTTAACGTTCAACCTTAAACGTTCAACCTTAAACATTCAACCTTAAACATTCAACCTTAAACGTGAAACCTTAAACGTTCAACCTTAAATGTGAAACCTTAAACGTGAAACCTTAAACGTTCAACATTAAACGTGAAACCTTAAACGTGAAACCTTAAACGTGAAACCTTAAACGTGATACCTTAAACGTGAAACCTTAAACGTGAAACCTTAAATGTGACACCTTAAACGTTCAACCTTAAACGTTCAACCTTATACATTCAACCTTAAAAGTTCAACCTTAAACGTGAAACCTTAAACGTGAAAAGTTAAACGTTCAACCTTAAACGTTCAACCTTAAACGTTCAACCTTAAACGTTCAACCTTAAACGTTCAACTTTAAACGTTCAACATTTAAACGTTCAACCTTAAACGTTCAACCTTAAACGTTCAACCTTAAACGTGAAACCTTAAACGTGAAACCTTAAACGTAAAACCTTAAACGTGAAACCTTAAACATTCAAAATTAAACGTTCAACCTTAAACGTTCAACCTTAAACGTTCAACCTTAAACGTTCAACCTTAAACGTTCAACCTTAAACGTTCAACCTTAAACGTAAAACCTTAAACGTGAAACCTTAAACGTTTAACCTTAAACGTGAAACCTTAAACGTGAAACCTTAAACGTGAAACCTTAAACGTGAAACCTTAAACGTGAAACCTTAAACGTGAAACCTTAAATGTGAAACCTTAAACGTTCAACCTTAAACATTCAACCTTAGACGTTCAACCTTAGACGTTCAACCATAAACGTTCAACCTTAAACATTCAACCTTAAACGTACAACCTTAAACGTGAAACCTTAAACGTGAAACCTTAAACGTGAAACCTTAAACGTTCAACCTTAAACGTTCAACCTTAAACGTTCAACCTTAAACGTTCAACCTAATTGTTCAACCCTAAACGTTCAACCTTAAACGTTCAACCTTAAACGTTCAACTTTAAACGTTCAACCTTAAACGTTAAACCTTAAACGTTCAACCTTAAACGTTCAACCTTAAACGTTCAACCTTAAACGTTCAAACTTAAATGTTCAAAATTAAATGTGCAACCTTAAACATTCAACCTTAAACATGAAACCTTAAACGTGAAACCTTAAACGTTCAACCTTAAAGATTCAACCTTAAACGTGAAACCTTAAACATTCAACCTTAAACGTGAAACCTTAAACGTTCAACCTTAAACGTGAAACCTTAAACGTGAAACCTTAAACGTTCAACATTAAATGTTCTACCTTAAACGTGAAACCTTAAATGTGAAACCTTAAACATGAAACCTTAAACGTGAAACCTTAAACGTGAAACCTTAAACGTGAAACCTTAAACGTGAAACCTTAAACGTGAAACCTTAAACGTGAAACCTTAAACGTGAAACCTTAAACGTGAAACCTTAAACGTGACACCTTAAACGTTCAACCTTAAACGTTCAACCTTATACATTCAACCTTAAAAGTTCAACCTTAAACGTGAAACCTTAAACGTGAAAAGTTAAATGTTCAACCTTAAACGTTCAACCTTAAACGTTCAACCTTAAACGTTCAACCTTAAACATTCAACCTTAAACGTTCAACCTTAACGTTCAACCTTAAACGTTCAACCTTAAACATTCAACCTTAAACGTGAAACCTTAAACGTTCAACCTTAAATGTGAAACCTTAAACGTGAAACCTTAAACGTTCAACATTAAACGTTCAACCTTAAACGTGAAACCTTAAACGTGAAACCTTAAACGTGAAACCTTAAACGTGAAATCTTAAACGTGAAACCTTAAACGTGAAACCTTAAACGTGAAACCTTAAACGTGAAACCTTAAACGTGACACCTTAAACGTTCAACCTTAAATGTTCAACCTTATACATTCAACCTTATAAGTTCAACCTTAAATGTGAAACCTTAAACGTGAAACCTTAAACGTTCAACATTAAACGTTCAACCTTAAACGTGAAACCTTAAACGTGAAACCTTAAACGTGAAACCTTAAACGTGAAACCTTAAACGTGAAACCTTAAACGTGAAACCTTAAACGTGAAACCTTAAACGTGAAACCTTAAACGTGACACCTTAAATGTTCAACCTTAAACGTTCAACCTTATACATTCAACCTTAAAAGTTCAACCTTAAACGTGAAACCTTAAACGTGAAAAATTAAACATTCAACCTTAAACGTTCAACCTTAAACGTGAAACCTTAAACGTTCAACCTTAAACGTAAAACCTTAAACGTGAAACCTTAAACGTTCAACGTTAAACGTTCAACCTTAAACGTTCAACCTTAAACGTTCAACCTTAAACGTTCAACGTTAAACATTCAACCTTTAAACGTTCAACTTTAAATGTTCAACCTTAAACGTTCAACCTTAAACATTCAACCTTAAAAGTTCAAAATTAAACGTTCAACCTTAAACATTCAACCTTAAACGTTCAACCTTAACGTTCAACCTTAAACGTTCAACCTTAAACGTACAAACTTAAACGTTCAACCTTACATGTTCAACCTTACATGTTAAACCTTTAACATTCAACATTAAACGCTCAACCTTAAACGTGAAACCTTAAACGTGAAACCTTAAACGTGAAACCTTAAACGTGAAACCTTAAACGTGAAACCTTAAACGTTCAACCTTAAACGTTCAACCTTAAATGTTCAACCTTAAACGTTCAACCTTAAACGTTCAACCTTAAACGTTCAACCTTAAACGTTCAACCTTAAACGTTCAACCTTAAACGTTCAACCTTAAACGTTCAACCTTAAACGTGCAACCTTAAACGTTCAACCTTAAACGTTCAACCTTAAACGTGAAACCTTAAACGTGAAACCTTAAACGTGAAACCTTAAACGTTCAACCTTAAATGTTCAACCTTAAACGTTCAACCTTAAACGTGAAACCTTAAACGTGAAACCTTAAACATGAAACCTTAAACGTTCAACCTTAAACGTGAAACCTTAAACGTTTAACCTTAAACGTGAAACCTTAAACGTGAAACCTTAAACGTGAAACCTTAAACGTGAAACCTTAAACGTGAAACCTTAAACGTGAAACCTTAAATGTGAAACCTTAAACGTTCAACCATAAACGTTCAACCTTAAACATTCAACCTTAAACGTACAACCTTAAACGTGAAACCTTAAACGTGAAACCTTAAACGTGAAACCTTAAACGTTCAACCTTAAACGTTCAACCTTAAACGTTCAACCTTAAACGTTCAACCTAATTGTTCAACCCTAAACGTTCAACCTTAAACGTTCAACCTTAAACGTTCAACTTTAAACGTTCAACCTTAAACGTTAAACCTTAAACGTTCAACCTTAAACGTTCAACCTTAAACGTTCAACCTTAAACGTTCAAACTTAAATGTTCAAAATTAAATGTGCAACCTTAAACATTCAACCTTAAACATGAAACCTTAAACGTGAAACCTTAAACGTTCAACCTTAAAGATTCAACCTTAAACGTGAAACCTTAAACATTCAACCTTAAACGTGAAACCTTAAACGTTCAACCTTAAACGTGAAACCTTAAACGTGAAACCTTAAACGTTCAACATTAAATGTTCTACCTTAAACGTGAAACCTTAAATGTGAAACCTTAAACATGAAACCTTAAACGTGAAACCTTAAACGTGAAACCTTAAACGTGAAACCTTAAACGTGAAACCTTAAACGTGAAACCTTAAACGTGAAACCTTAAACGTGAAACCTTAAACGTGAAACCTTAAACGTGACACCTTAAACGTTCAACCTTAAACGTTCAACCTTATACATTCAACCTTAAAAGTTCAACCTTAAACGTGAAACCTTAAACGTGAAAAGTTAAATGTTCAACCTTAAACGTTCAACCTTAAACGTTCAACCTTAAACGTTCAACCTTAAACATTCAACCTTAAACGTTCAACCTTAACGTTCAACCTTAAACGTTCAACCTTAAACATTCAACCTTAAATGTGAAACCTTAAACGTTCAACCTTAAATGTGAAACCTTAAACGTGAAACCTTAAACGTTCAACATTAAACGTTCAACCTTAAACGTGAAACCTTAAACGTGAAACCTTAAACGTGAAACCTTAAACGTGAAATCTTAAACGTGAAACCTTAAACGTGAAACCTTAAACGTGAAACCTTAAACGTGAAACCTTAAACGTGACACCTTAAACGTTCAACCTTAAATGTTCAACCTTATACATTCAACCTTATAAGTTCAACCTTAAATGTGAAACCTTAAACGTGAAACCTTAAACGTTCAACATTAAACGTTCAACCTTAAACGTGAAACCTTAAACGTGAAACCTTAAACGTGAAACCTTAAACGTGAAACCTTAAACGTGAAACCTTAAACGTGAAACCTTAAACGTGAAACCTTAAACGTGAAACCTTAAACGTGACACCTTAAATGTTCAACCTTAAACGTTCAACCTTATACATTCAACCTTAAAAGTTCAACCTTAAACGTGAAACCTTAAACGTGAAAAATTAAACATTCAACCTTAAACGTTCAACCTTAAACGTGAAACCTTAAACGTTCAACCTTAAACGTAAAACCTTAAACGTGAAACCTTAAACGTTCAACGTTAAACGTTCAACCTTAAACGTTCAACCTTAAACGTTCAACCTTAAACGTTCAACGTTAAACATTCAACCTTTAAACGTTCAACTTTAAATGTTCAACCTTAAACGTTCAACCTTAAACATTCAACCTTAAAAGTTCAAAATTAAACGTTCAACCTTAAACATTCAACCTTAAACGTTCAACCTTAACGTTCAACCTTAAACGTTCAACCTTAAACGTACAAACTTAAACGTTCAACCTTACATGTTCAACCTTACATGTTAAACCTTTAACATTCAACATTAAACGCTCAACCTTAAACGTGAAACCTTAAACGTGAAACCTTAAACGTGAAACCTTAAACGTGAAACCTTAAACGTGAAACCTTAAACGTGAAACCTTAAACGTGAAACCTTAAACGTTCAACCTTAAATGTTCAACCTTAAACGTTCAACCTTAAACGTTCAACCTTAAACGTTCAACCTTAAACGTTCAACCTTAAACGTTCAACCTTAAACGTTCAACCTTAAACGTTCAACCTTAAACGTGCAACCTTAAACGTTCAACCTTAAACGTTCAACCTTAAACGTGAAACCTTAAACGTGAAACCTTAAACGTTCAACCTTAAATGTTCAACCTTAAACGTTCAACCTTAAACGTGAAACCTTAAACGTGAAACCTTAAACATGAAACCTTAAACGTTCAACCTTAAACGTGAAACCTTAAACGTGAAACCTTAAACGTGAAACCTTAAACGTGAAACCTTAAACGTGAAACCTTAAACTTTCAACCTTAAACTTTCAACCTTAAACGTTCAACCTTAAACGTTCAACCTTAAACGTTCAACCTTAAACGTTCAACCTTAAATGTTCAACCTTAAACGTTCAACCTTAAACGTTCAACCTTAAACGTTCAACCTTAAAGGTTCAACCTTATACGTTCAACCTTAAACGTTCAACCTTAAACGTTCAACCTTAAACGTTCAACCTTAAACGTTCAACCTTAAACGTTCAACCTTAAACGTTCAACCTTAAACGTTCAACCTTAAACGTTCAACCTTAAACGTTCAACCTTAAACATTCAACCTTAAACGTTCAACCTTAAACGTTCTACCTTAAACGTTCAACCTTAAACGTTCAACCTTAACGTTCAACCTTAAACGTTCAACCTAATTGTTCAACCCTAAACGTTCAACCTTAAACGTTCAACCTTAAACGTTCAACCTTAAACGTTCAACCTTAAACGTTCAACCTTAAACGTTCAACCTTAAACGTTCAACCTTAAACGTTCAACCTTAAACGTTCAACCTTAAACGTTCAACCTTAAACGTTCAACCTTATACGTTCAAGCTTAAACGTTCAAACTTAAACGTTCAACCTTAAACGTTCAACCTTAAACGTTCAACCTTAAACGTTCAACCTTAAACGTTCAACCTTAAACGTTCAACCTTAAACGTTCAACCTTAAACGTTCAACCTTAAACGTTCAACCTTACACGTTCAACCTTAAATGTTCAACCTTAAAGGTTCAACCTTATACGTTCAACCTTAAACGTTCAACCTTAAACGTTCAACCTTAAATGTTCAACCTTAAACGTTCAACCTTAAACGTTGAACCTTAAACGTTCAACCTTAAACGTTCAACCTTAAACGTTCAACCTTAAACGTTCAACCTTAAACGTTCAACCTTAAACATTCAACCTTAAACGTTCAACCTTAAACGTTCAACCTTAAACGTTCAACCTTAAACGTTCAACCTTAAACGTTCAACCTTAAACGTTCAACCTTAAACATTCAACCTTAAACGTTCAACCTTAAACGTTCAACCTTAAACGTTCAACCTTAAACGTTCAACATTAAACGTTCAACCTTAAACGTTCAACCTTAAACGTTCAACCTTAAATGTTCAACCTTAAACGTTCAACCTTAAACGTTCAACCTTAAACAATCAACCTTAAACTTTCAACCTTAAACGTGAAACCTTAAACATGAAACCTTAAACGTGAAACCTTAAATGTAAAACCTTAAACGGTCAAGCTTAAACGTGAAACCTTAGACGTGATACCTTAAACGTTCAACCTTAAATGTTCAACCTTAAACTTTCAACCTAAAACGTTCAACCTTAAACGTTCAACCTTAAACGTGACAACTTAAACGTTCAACCTTAAACGTTCAACCTTAAACGTAAAACGTTAAACGTTCAACCTTAAACGTTCAACCTTAAACGTGAAACCTTAAACGTGAAACCTTAAACGTTCAACCTTAAACGTTCAACCTTAAACGTTCAACCTTAAACGTTCAACCTTAATTGTTCAACCTTAAACGTTCAACCTTAAACATTCAACCTTAAATGTTCAACCTTAAATGTTCAACCTAAAACGATCAACCTTAATTGTTCAACCTTAAACGTTCAACCTTAAACATTCAACCTTAAATGTTCAACCTTAAACGTTCAACCTTAAACGTTCAACCTTAAACGTTCAACCTTAAACGTGAAACCTTAAACGTTCAACCTTAAACGTTCAACCTTAAACGTGAAACCATAAATGTAAAACCTTAAACGTTCAATCTTAAACGTTCAACCTTAAACGTTCAACCTTAAACGTTCAATCTTAAACGTTCAACCTTAAACGTGAAACCATAAATGTAAAACCTTAAACGTTCAACCTTAAACGTTCAACCTTAAACGTTCAACCTTAAACGTTTAACCTTAAACGTTCAAAATTAAATGTGAAACCTTAAACGTTCAAACTTAAACGTGAAACCTTAAACGTGAAACCATAAATGTAAAACCTTAAACGTTCAACCTTAAACGTTCAACCTTAAACGTTCAACCTTAAACGTTTAACCTTAAACGTTCAAAATTAAATGTGAAACCTTAAACGTTCAAACTTAAACGTGAAACCTTAAACGGTCAACCTTAAACGTTCAACCTTAAACGTTCAACCTTAAACGTTCAACCTTAAACGTTCAACCTTAAATGTTCAAAATTAAACGTTCAACTTTAAACGTTCAACCTTGAACGTTCAACCTTAAACGTTCAACCTTAAACGTTCAACCTTAAACATTCAACCTTAAACGTTCAAAATTAAACGTGAAACCTTAAACGTTCAACCTTAAATGTGAAACCTTGAACGTTCAAAATTAAACGTTCAACCTTAAATGTTCAACCTTAAACGTTCAACCTTAAACGTTCAACCTTAAACGTTCAACCTTAAACGTTCAACCTTAAACATTCAACCTTAAACGTTCAACCTTAAATGTTCAACCTTAAATGTTCAACCTTAAATGTTCAAAATTATACGTTTAACCTTAAACGTTCAAAATTAAATGTGAAACCTTAAACGTTCAAACTTAAACGTGAAACCTTAAACGTTCAACCTTAAACGTTCAACCTTAAACGTTCAACCTTAAGCGTTCAACCTTAAACGTTCAACCTTAAACGTTCAACCTTAAATGTTCAAAATTAAACGTTCAACCTTAAACGTTCAACCTTAAACGTTCAACCTTAAACGTTCAACCTTAAACGTTCAACCTTAAACGTTCAACCTTAAACGTTCAACCTTAAACGTTCAACCTTAAACGTTCAACCTTAAACGTTCAAACTTAAACGTGAAACCTTAAACATTCAACCTTAATTGTGAAACCTTAAAAGTTCAACCTTAAACGTGAAACCTTAAACGTGAAACCTTAAACATGAAACCTTAAACGTTCAACCTTAAACGTTCAACCTTAAACGTTCAACCTAAAACGTTCAACCTTAAATGTTCAACCTTAAACGTTCAACCTTAAATGTTCAACCTTAAACGTTCAACCTTAAACGTTCAACCTAAACCTTCAACCTTAAACGTTCAACCTTAAACGTTCAACCTTAAACGTTCAACCTTAAACGTTCAACCTTAAACGTTCAACCTTAAACGTTCAACCTTAAACGTTCAACCTTAAACGTTCAACCTAAAACGTTCAACCTAAAACGTTCAACCTTAAACGTTCAACCTTAAACGTTCAACCTTAAACGTTCAACCTTAAACGTTCAACCTTAAACGTTCAACCTTAAACGTTTAACCTTAAACGTTCAACCTTAAACGTGAAACCTTAAACGTTCAACCTTAAACGTTCAACCTTAAACGTTCAACCTTAAACGTTCAACCTTAAACGTTCAACCTTAAACGTTCAACCTTAAACGTTCAACCTTAAACGTTCAACCTTAAACATTCAACCTTAAACGTTCAAAATTAAACGTTCAACCTTAAACGTTTAACCTTAAACGTTCAACCTTAAATGTTCAACCTTAAACGTTCAACCTTAAACGTTCAACCTTAAACGTTCAACCTTAAATGTGAAACCTTGAACGTTCAACCTTAAACGTGAAACCTTAAACGTTCAACCTTAAACGTTCAACCTTAAACGTTCAACCTTAAACGTTCAACCTTAAACGTTCAACCTTAAACGTTCAACCTTAAACGTTCAACCTTAAACGTTCAACCTTAAACGTTCAACCTTAAACGTTCAAAATTAAACGTTCAACCTTAAACGTTCAACCTTAAACGTTCAACCTTAAACGTGAAACCTTAAACGTGAAACCTTAAACGTTCAAACTTAAACGTTCAACCTTAAACGTTCAACCTTAAACGTTTAACCTTAAACGTTTAACCTTAAACGTTCAACCTTAAACGTTTAACCTTAAACGTTCAACCTTAAACGTGGAACCTTAAACGTTCAAACTTAAACGTGAAACCTTAAACGTTCAACCTTAAATGTTCAACCTTAAATGTTCAACCTTAAACGATGAACCTTAAATTTTCAACCTTAAACGTTCAACCTTAAACGTTCAACCTTAAACGTTCAACCTTAAACGTTCAACCTTAAAAGTTCAACATTAAACGTTCAACCTTAAACGTTCAACCTTAAACGTTCAACCTTAAACGTTCAACCTTAAACGTTCAACCTTAAACGTTCAACCTTAAACGTTCAAGCTTAAACATTCAACCTTAAACGTTCAAAATTAAACGTTCAACCTAAAACGTTCAACCTTAAACGTTCAACCTTGTAACAACCCAGTTTTGCTCTTTATGTGGAGCAGAACTAAATCTCCTGTGTCGTCTGCTAGGCTGGCTAATTAGCTGCCAGGCAGACGACAAAATGGCCAGCAAGGGTCACTGTCCTCCCCCAGGTGGAGCAGCCTGGGGGTATATAATGGCGGCGGCCATTATATTCTGGGCAGTGTGTGTTAGACCCTTCATGCTTAGTGCATGTGTTGTTGGTGCTCTTCTTTCAACAGGTGGCCAAGATGGCCACCATTCATCATCATCTTTTGTGGGGTTCAGGTGTGTTACACCTTAGCTCCTGGCTGGATTAGCCAGGAGATATATTATTGCATCTTTGGAGTCATCTTTTGTTGGTTCTCTGCTGGATCATTTATCCAGCAGATATTACCTACCAGTGAGTGTTCTTACATTTATTCCTAAAATAAATATTATATTATTTTCACTCATACACACTGTGTCCGTGTCATTATTATCTGGGGAAGTATCCGCGGGGAGGGTGGGGGTTTCCGGTGGGGGGACACCGGAATCATCACCGTCCTTCATCCGTCGTTTTCGGCCGGTGCTTCGCGTCGGTGTCCACGGTGAGATCCACCGGGGGTTCACCGTGGATTCTCGCGTCGGGTTCGTCGGTCTTTCGTCCGGCGACGTGCGGCGTGTGGGACCTCCGACCGGTGCCACCCAGGGCACGGACAGACAGGAGCGGGCAGCCAGCGCTTCGACCTCGGCCCCAAGGAGGTCAGGATCCGGTAAGACGGGGAAGTTTTGCCGGGGTGTTGCAACGGACCCAAGTCGGGTCGTTACAATTGGTGGAGGCGCCGGGTAGCGCCACCGCTGCCGCTCTTGACGGTCGAAAGACCGTAGAAACTGTTTGCCACTGCCGGGCGTGGACTTTGTCCACGGTACAGCGGTGAAAAACAGTTGTTGACCGTGAACTTTACCGGTAGATCGGTAGTAAACCGTGGGGCACGGACATTTGTCCGTGGGACTACGGTTGAAAACAATCTACGGCCAAGTTTACCGGTAGTATACCGAAGGGCACGGACCGTTGTCCGTGGAACTACGGTAGAAACCGGTTCACGGTCGGGGTCGGTAGACCGGAGTCGTGAGTACGCCTGTAGGGCGTGGACATTTGTCCACGGTACTACGGTGGAAAACGGCTTAGGGCATAGTAGTCCGGTAAAGGACCGTGGGACACGGACGGGTTTGTCCGTGATACCGCGGTTGTTACCGGGGAAAGCCCTAGGTTATCCGCAAGTAGGACGGTGGGCACGGTGGTTGACCGTGCAGGACCGTTCGAAAGTGGGATAACGGTGCTTTTTACCGTCATTATACCGGTAGCACGGTTGTTTACCGTGCAAGACCGGTAGAACACGGTAAAAAGGGACTTTTTACCGCAAGTAGACGGTGGAATACGGACTTTTGTCCGTGGATCACCGTTCGAACACGGTAAAAAGAGAGTTTCACCATCAGTGGACGGTAGATTGCGGACTTTTGTCCGTGTATCTCCGTTCGAGGACGGTGAAAGTAACTCCAACCGTAAATCTAACCGTGGGACACGGACCGTTGTCCGTGATACCGTGGTTATTTGCGGTTTTACCGGTGTTTGACGGTGTGTTGCGGACTGTTGTCCGTGTATCACCGGGCAGACACGGTAAAAAGGGAGTTTTAACCGTTAGTAGATGGTGAATTGCGGACTTTTGTCCGTGAATTACCGGTCGAACACGGTAGAAAGGTAGTTTCACCGCTAGTAGACGGTGATTTGCGGACCGTTGTCCGTGAATCTCCGTTCGAAGACGGTGAAAAGAGACTCTAACCGTACGGTTACCGTGGGACACGGACATTTGTCCGTGAAACTACGGTTTGGTACGGTTCTACCGTTGTTTGACGGTGTTTTCTGGACTTTGGTCCGTGAATTCGCCAGATTTCACGGTAGATTCTCTCACTTACAAGTGGTGGCCGTTTCTGTCCGTGTTCGCACGGTGGGAATCGGCCTAAACCCCGTTCTCCCCGATGGTAGGTCGAGGTAACGGTGTAGGCGAGAGATTGGAGTTGCGTTCCCGCACCATTGGCCGTGGTATTCGGCCGGAGGGGCAGCAACCTGGTTTGGTTGCTGTTGGCGGGAACGGACATGGTGGTTCCGTGGGGGAAGGTGCCGTAGGGGATGTCCCTACGGACCGACCTCCGTACGGAGACTTTGTAGCGGTGCGATCGCACTGTGGAGGCATTGTCGCCGACGGAACACCGTTGGATGGTGGTGAAGGGGTTGTGAGGACCCCAGCAGAGATAGGCAGACGGTCTTTGGCCGGTGTCCTGGCCTCCACTGCCACCGGTCCGGTTGGACACGGTGGGGAACTCTTAAGTGAGTCGGTGGGGACTCTGTTGGGTAGTCCGCAGGGCACGAAGTCATTGTTGACATCGTGGTCCGAGGAAGAACTCCTTGCGGTTGCCAGGAGGATTGACAACCTGCGTTTGCAGGGACGTCTGCCCCAAGGGATCCATGGGATCCGAGGAGGGCAACCGCAGTTCCCACCATCGCCCGTGCACCGGGGAGGTGTACGGAGGGAGGCACCGCCGGTTTCGACCGGGCGGATACCTCCTGGAGGAACTGGGACCGCTCCTGAGGGAGTTGGTCACGGAGTTCCTCCGCACGTTCAGCAGCCGAGGGTCCACTTGGTGGAACCCACGGAAGCTGAGCTTGATGCTGAGACTTCGGGAAACCGGAGCAGGGCACCACGGCCGGTAAGTACCGCGCCGTGGACGCCTGCACCGGCTGTCCCGTCGGAAATTCAGGCGTTTGGGTTTTTCAACCCAGTCCACTCGTTCATACGGTATGATGGACGAGAGGACATTACGCCTTTTCTCCGACAGTTCGAAGCCAAAGCGAGGGCTCAGCGCTGGACGGATGAGGCCAGGTGCAGTTTCTTTACGTACCTGCTCGACGGCCCGGCTGAAGAATACTATGCCAGTTTGGTAGAGTTTCAGCCAGACCTGACCTGGCCGGAGCTAAAGGAGGCCATGTTCCAGCGTTTCGGGACTAAGAATCAGGCTCAGGCTTGTTTCGATCAGTTTGAAACAATGGTGCAGGGGCCGACCGAGTCGCTCCAGGCGTTCTACTGGCGCTTTATTGAGCTAGCAGAACGAGTTTCTCCTAATGAGGACGAGTCTTGTCGACTCCTCCGATTTAAGAAGAAACTGCAGCCGGCGATCCTCAGACCGCTCTGGGGATCGAAGGCCGAAACGGTGCGGGCATTCACCGCGGAGGCAATGTTGGTTGAGGCTGACATGCTGACGGCGGGTGAATTGCCTGCCCGTACCTTGACGGTACCAGAGACCAAGACTACGGTCAAGGCCTCGGGTGCTGTGGCACAGCCCAAAGGCTCTGCTAAGTCTTCCTCCAACCCTTCGGGTGCAAAGGCGACTGTTCCGTCCAATGCGGACGGAGCGACTGCCAAGACCGGAGGGAAGAAGGGTAATAAGACTAGGCGGCGGAGCCAGGGTGGAAATCAGTCCACAGCAGCACCGTCTGGGTCTGGCCAATCGGCTGGAGGTGGTGGTCCCACCCGGAAGCAACCAGGTCCATGCTACAAGTGCGACCAAATGGGTCACTTGAAGAAGGACTGTCCGGAGGCTTTGGCCCGAGGACAGGTTGCTAGGGTGACACCTGGCAGAAGCCAGGCGGTGCCGTATGGCACGGGTCTTGTACCCGTGGTACTGCAGGACCGTGAGTGTCTGTCCACCGTAATTAACGGACAGACATACTATCTGCCTGTTGCCAGAGACGATGGTGCGCCATCGTTAAACCGGCAATGGTCGCTGCAGAACTGAGCTGCAGTCGACCGGGTTCGCTTAAAAACTCAGGTGTCCGGCAAAGCCGGCGAAGTGAGGAAGGGACGTACCTTCGGGCAGTGTCCAAGTACGTGGGAATCCTGCATGAAGCAGGGGTGCCTCTGGCAAGGTCTGCGGACCCAGAAATTACCCAGTGGGTATTTCAGGAGCCAAGCCCCACACTGGAAGCTGCGCTTGCCCGGCTGGAGAGCTGGGTGGCACCTTTCTTCCCTGATGAGGGGGAGGAAGGTCCGAATGGTACGGGCATTACGAGGGCTTCGAGCGTTGGTGCGCCCATGCTGTCGCCCAGGCCTGGTAGGTCTCCTGGTTTGTAGACTGGTACCCAGACCCCCGAGCATCCGGTACGACCATCCCTTGGGGATGGGAGAACGGATGAGGCTCGGAAAAGTAATGTCGGGCAACGACGGTTGCCTATACCGGAATTACAGAGCCGTGCTTATTTGCGTGGGGCACCACGTGTTCTGGTGTCACTGAACGATCGGCTGGTTGAGTCGATCGTCGACACCGGTGCCGAGGTATCGGTAATGAGCATGTCGGTGGCACAGGAGATGGGGTTACCGGTGCAGAAGGTTAGCCTTCCCTCATGCCTGACGGGCATGAGCGGGTACTCCATCGAGATAGAAGGAGTCGTGCACGTGGACATGTCAATCCACGGGAGGTCCATCAGAACCCATCTTCTCCTCATTGAGGGTGAAGGAGAAGCCATAATAGGTGTTGACCTGGCTTCTCGGTTTGGGCTGATGGTGGACATTGTGAGCCGGAAGTTGTATTTCCGGGAAGACATCTGGAATGCACATCCAGATGCTCTTCATGCCGCACTGGCCATTCAGGCTTTGCAGGGTACTTCGGTACAACTTCCCAACTCGTTAGTGGAGGCGTTGGCGAAGCTTCACGATTCTGTGGAGCCTTTGCTACTCCCTCCCTACGGGATACCGGAAGGGATGCCTGCAGATCCGGGAAAGGTGGATGGGTGGGTCGACATTGTGTCGCCTGAACTCGCTGAGACCAGTTCTCCAATTAGGAGCGGGGATGTTTGTTCCCTGCGACTGTTGGAGAACGTATGGCTACCAGCTCATGAGCGGAAGGTGGTCTCCGTGAGCTTGGTAGAGCATGCTGGCCCTGGTCAGCTGCTTCTCGTAGAGCCCCATCGTAAAGCCTTAGGTGGCCGTGGTCTGTTGGCGGTGGCAGGAATTGCCGAAGCCACAGAACAAGGCACTTACGATATATGGCTTGAGAATGTTGCTGACGTTCCCGTTGCCCTGGAGACAGGGGAGGTGTCGCAACGGCTCAAGCTGTGGAGGCAGCCATTGTGGTGGGACTGGACGGTCCATCTAAGTTGAGAGGGGGAGACCCCACTCATGGAGATGGCCGGCCATGGGGGCTTCCGCCTAAGTTAAGAGGGGCGACCGGTAAAGGTCGCCGAGTCCTCAATGCGGAAGTGAAACCCACTCTTGAGGAGTGTCTTAAAATCGGACCTAGTCTGAAGCCTGAAGAGGCGGCACAACTTCGGGAGTTCCTGCTGGAACGCCGTGATCATTTCGCGTTCGATTACACAGAGCTGGGGGAAACCCCGCTCGTCGAACATACGATTGATACCGGTGGGTTACCTCCGGTGCGGGAAGGATTGCGAAGAACCGCTCCAGCGGCTCGTGCGATCGAGCGAGAAGAGGTAGCGAAAATGTTGGATGCAGGTGTAATCCAACCTTCGCATAGTCCTTACGCAAGCCCTATCTTACTTGTTCGCAAGAAGGATGGTGGCTTTCGTTTCTGTGTGGACTATCGGAGACTGAACGCCCAGACAAAGGCGGATCAGTACCCGCTACCTCGCATCGATGATGCCCTCGATTCGCTAGCCGGAGCAAAGTATTTTGCAACCCTGGACCTTGCTAGTGGTTACTGGCAGGTCAGGATGGCGGAGCCAGACATTGAGAAGACAGCATTCATTTGCTCTCAAGGTCTGTTTGAGTTCCGAAAAATGCCTTTCGGACTCTGCAATGCTCCTGCCACTATGCAAAGAGCGTTAGACCTCTTGTTGGCGGGACACAAGTGGGAGAGCTGCTTGGTGTACCTGGACGATATTATCGTCTTTGGGAGCACCTTTGAGCAGTTTCTCGAACGCTTGAGTACTGTCCTGAGACTGTTACGAGGGGCGGAGCTGAAACTCCAGCCGAAGAAGTGTTTTTTCGGATTTGACAAGGTCAAATATCTCGGTCACATAGTGAGTGCCGAGGGAGTTGCTCCGGACCCGGGACTCGTGAGAGCAGTCGAAGAGTTCGGTGTCCCTACAACGGTGACCGCCGTCCGAAGTTTTCTTGGACTGGCCGGCTACTACCGTAGGTTCATTAAGGACTTCGCCAAGGTCGCAAGACCACTGCATGACCTGACCCGGAAGGATGCGTCCTTTGACTGGTCGGAGCAGTGTGGTCTAGCGTTTGAGCGGTTAAAGGCATTTTTAACCGAAGCACCGGTGCTCACCATGTATGATCCACGTGGTGAGGTGTTAATTCACACCGATGCGAGTGGGTACGGTCTAGGTGTCGTAGTATACCAGAAGCTACCTGAGGACAAGGCTCCTCGGGTTCTGGCCTACGCTAGCCGTCTCATGAAGGGACCGGAAACACGGTATAGTGTCACCGAGCAGGAATGCTTGGCGATCATGTTTGCCGTGGGTAAATTCCGACCTTACATCTTTAACCGGGACTTTGTGATTGTAACTGATCACCATGCGCTCTGTCATTTGCAGACTGCCAAAAACCTGCAGGGCAGGTTGGGGCGTTGGCAAATGCAGTTGCAGGAGTACCGGTATAAGATTCAGTACAAGAAGGGGAAACTTCATGAGGATGCCGACTGTTTGAGTCGGTATCCGGTAAATGAAGTTGACGATCCTTCTTTGCCTGAACACGTCGAGGCTGACGTGGGTGAGGTAATTTACCGGGTCCGGTCCGAGGTGGATTGGGTTATGGAGCAGGCCAATGACAATTGGTGCTCCAAGGTGAAGCGTGAGCTCTACACCGACCCCAACTCGAACTTAAGGTTCAAGTTTGTGGTGGCAAACAAATTGTTGTATGCCATCAAATCCATACAGGATCGCACCAGAACTGTGTTGGTTGTGCCGAGGTCGTGTCAAGCCTTCTGCTTGCGGAAGTTGCACGATAGCTCCGAAGCTGGTCACTTCGGAGTGTACAAGACATACCAACGGTTGCGTACTCGTTTCTACTGGTTAGGTATGAAACGTGACACGGTGGAGTATGTTAAATCATGCTTGGTGTGTCAGAGAGTACGACAGTTCGCAAGAGCTCAAGGATTCTTGCAACCGATAGTTCCAGAGTACCCAGTTCATGCCTGGGGAATGGACTTCGTTGGGCCGTTTCCTGCGTCCGTGGGTGGAGTCACCTATGTTTTGATCATGGTGGACTACTTCACTCGGTACGGCGTGGCGAAGGCAGTACGAAGGGCTACGGCCGCTTGTGTTGTCAAGTTCCTGAAAGATGAGATCTTGTTGGTGTATGGCACACCGACAACTCTCATCTCGGATCGTGGTTCCCAGTTCTGCAGCAAGCTGTTGCGAAAGTTCAGGGAGCGCTATAATATAGCGCAGCACCACACGACGGCGTACCATCCGCAAGCGAATGGGCTTACGGAACGTACGAATAAAACCGTAATGGAGACCATAAAGCGTTACCTTGATCCCCTCAAGGACCAACGTGATTGGTTTGAGAAGTTACGGCCCGCCGTGTGGGCCTACAACACTGCGGTGCAGGAGAGCACGGAAGTGTCTCCGTACCAATTGTTGTTTGGCCGCGAACCTAGGTTGGGGATTGATAATCTCCTTCCTGACGGTCCGATCCGCGACTTGCCTGACCAGCAAGCCGTGGAGGAGCGTGCTCGTCAAAATTTGGCGGCCGCTCAGGCGAGGCAGAAGAGCCGGTATGACGCTGGCCGGGTGCAGCCACCCCTGTACCAACCTGGTATGAAGGTTTGGATGAGGGATATGGCTGGGAAACTCGGCCAAGCCAAGAAGTGGAACTTCGCGTACAAGGCTGAACTGGGTACGGTGGTCCGGCAGGTTTCCGACCTAGTCTACGAAATAGAATTCATAGATGGGTATGGTCGGAAGGTGCGGGACCGGTTTCATGTTGATAACCTGAAGCCGTACGTTCCCACATGTGGAGTTCGTGAGGAAGATGGCCTAGGTGGCTCTGACACCTCATCGAACTCCAGTGGGACCAGTGATGCTGAGTCCCAGGATGATAGGACGGTGGAGGACGATAATGTTCCTCCGGGACCGTCCAGTCGGCCTGGCTTGGCTAGTGAGTCTACTGACTCTGAGGCAGAGGAAGCACCTCAGCCCCGGTATAACCTCCGTCCGAGGAAACCGAAGGCTTTTGAGGTGATGCAAGCTTCCTCTGGGCCACCAGAGAGTGCCAGGACCCGTCAGGGACTCTATGCGTCCCTGCCCTGGTGGGAGAGAGCAGGCCGATCCCTGGAGTGGGATGATGGCCTGGTTCGGAAGAACAAGAACTGGGCACCCAGAGACCCCTGGACGGGACACCGCCTGTCTGTCACGGACAGATGGCGGTCGCCCGGGGAAAACTGGGTGGAGAAATCCGTAATGTCCAGCTGCAGACTTGGTGCTAAGTCTGCAGGTGATGTTTCCGACTGTGCTCTCCCTCCTGCATCGGTGTTGGCCGTTCCTCCGGAGATATTAGCGGCTAAGCGCCATCCTGTTTGGAATGATAAACAAGGACGGTCGTTTGCTGCTAGTTGGCCCCCGAAACGTTTGTTTCCCCGGAGGAAACGGAATGATGCAGGATCACTGGTTGCCAGAAGAAAATTGGTAGCTCCGGCAAGCCGAAGCCGGCTAGAATTGGCTAGCCTGGCTGAGGAAAGTCCGGAGGCTGGGATGGACACTACGGAGGTTTCCGTGGTGCACATCACCAGGCAGTGGAGAGGCCAGTGTATCCTCTCTTCAGAGGACTCTTTGGAGTCTGAAGGGAGAGGAAAGGCCTCCCCGGGTAAACGGTCGATGACCGGATCCCGGGAGGGTACTCCCACCATTCAAGGGAGTCCTCTAGACGTTGACCCTTCGGGGAAAACTGAAGAGGACCGACTTGATCGGTTAGACGAAAGTCGGAAGTACCAGACGCCGTCGGAAAGTTTTCTGATGGCGGATGGGAAACGATCCTACGTCGGGGAGTTCCCTACCAAGCAGTGCCGTAAGGACGGATCGAAATCCAAGAAGAAGTCCGGTGCTGCTAGGTACGCTGCACGGATGAGGGCTCTTACTGAGAGAGAGGCTCAACTTGAGAGGAGGGAAGCTGCCATGGCATTGCTTATGCCGGCAGTAGGCCTTCTAGCTGAGGCCCATGCTCATCCTGAGGGAGCCCCAGGGGCTGCCCGGCCTGAAGACCAACCTCCTGCCGTGGGTTCGCCCGCAGCAGTGGCTGGTTCTTTGGGTAGGCAGTCTGGGACTCCCAAAAGGGACCAAAGAATGGAGAAAAAGGCCAACCAGCCTTCAGTATCCACTCCTAGGAAGAGCACTCCAGTGAGTGGTGGTGGTGGTCAGGGACAGAAATGTCCCCGCCCTTTCATCCCACCAGTGGTCAGTCATCCGGCAGGGAAAAAGGCCAAGACCTCACATGGAGGTCCGGCCGGCTTCCCTGCAGGCAAGTGGAGCTATGAGGACCGTGCGCGGTACCACATGGCTCAAGCGGCAAAGTGCGAAGCTCGGATAAAGAGAGCTAAGCAGGTTGAACGCCGTCAGGAGTTCGAGCCCCGGACCTCTCAGTTTCCGCCCCTGCGGGGAACTGAAGTTCGGAATCTGCTCGTTACAGGGGAACCTCCTGTTGGACGTGGTGTCGCACTTGTTGCGAGGACCTCAACTGCCGCTGGCCAACAGCGCATTGCCCAGAGGGGGGCGATGCAGGCTCCCAAGGCACCTACCCAAGGTGCGGGAGCTAAAACTGTTGGTGGCAAGGGTCAGCCGACCCTTGCACCGGGGAAATTAAAGATTCCCCGGGATAAGAGAGGGCATGTCGTGGCGGCACGACAGTCCTCAATTGTCAAGTCGGCTACGGGAGTCAACTCGGAGGCGAGTACAGCTTCGGCTGGAAAGGCTTCGGTTGGGAAGTCCAGTCACTCGAAGGGGGTTAACCACCCTCCTAAGTCTGACCGGCCCGGTGAGTCTTTGAGCTTAGGTGTGTCCGGCTCAAAGCACGGTAAACCGTCTTCCCAAAAGAAGAAACAGAAGGTGGACAAGAAAAAGTCCAGGTTTGGGAAGAAGGGAGGTCCAGGACCTTCTGGTCAGGAGTCCCTGGGGACGACTGCCAGAAGGGTTGGGATGGACGAGGAGGAGTCCCGACACGGTGCGACCGTGTCGGCCGGGAACCAGCCGTACCATACCCGTCAGGTAATGACGGCGCGGACGGATGGCAGGTCAATGCGAGACGCTGTTCTCGGTATACCTCCATCCTCCCCGAAGGTGGTCACGGTACCGAACCCGTGGGTTCGGTCGGTGGGAACTCTCCGCCGGGTCAGCTCGCATTCACCTAGATGCGGGGGCAGCCCGGTGGGGAAAGTTAGTGTTCCTACCAAACGTGGTCCCGTGCCTTCCATTGGAAGGACACCCTTCTCTCCGAGTCCTGACAAGGGGGTCTTTGGGACCCTAGGACCGGAAGAGGAAGCCAGGTCTCCCCAGCCTGCGGGCAAGGGTCGACATTCTGGAGCCAGTCCTCCGTATTCAGAAAGAGAGGTCTTTCTGAATAACCGACTTGGTCTGTGGCAGGACCAGCCGGGAATGGAGGGGTTCCAGTACCTTGGTTATTACCGTTTGGGAGAGCCACTCCCGGTACCATTGTTTCGGTCGTTGCCATCATTTAGCATGCGATATGTGCTTGCTTTTGGTGGTAGAGACTTTCCGGTGTTGTTGGTCGTCAACCCGGTTAGGAGACGTTTTGCATTTTTGGATGTGATGGGGACAGGAGCTGGATTAGTTCGTGTAGTCCAGCTCGCGGCACCATACGTCCAGCGTCTCCTTGGCTGCGACTTAGAAGAGATGGTTGGAGAATTTGTTATCCAACCGCTACGAGGGAGCGAGTCTGATCCCGCAGCCGTCCTCGTAGATCTTCTAACGAGTCGGACCCTACATATGGGTCCGCAGCTTGCCACTCTAGCCATCGATGTGTTTCGACGGCAGGAGGAGGCACGGCTCAGGGGGACTGAGTTCGATATCGGACACGGGTGGCGTAACACCCGGATGTGCCTGTTGTGGGCACGTCGGTGGATATCGGAGTGGTTGGGCACTCTGGTGGTTCCACCGCCGATGAATTCAGCCTGACGCTGAGTGGGGGTCACAGGAGCAATTCTTGCTGGCTCGACTGACCTGATCCCGGGGCGGATCAGGGAAGTTGAGAGGATTGTGACAACCCAGTTTTGCTCTTTAGTTTGAGCAGAACTAAATCTCCTGTGTCGTCTGCTAGGCTGGCTAATTAGCTGCCAGGCAGACGACAAAATGGCCAGCAAGGGTCACTGTCCTCCCCCAGGTGGAGCAGCCTGGGGGTATATAATGGCGGCGGCCATTATATTCTGGGCAGTGTGTGTTAGACCCTGATGCTGTGTGCATGTGTTGGTTTTGTGCTCTTCATTTCAACAGGTGGCCAAAATGGCCACCATTCATCTTTCTCTTTGTTGTGTGTTAGGGGTCAATGACCTCCTCTCCTGGCTGAATTAGCCAGGAGACTCATCTATTACTGCATCTCTTTAAGTGAGTGTTTTTATCAATTTATTCTGTGAATAAATTATACAATATTATTTTCACTCATACACACTGTGTCCGTGTCTTATTTTCTGGGGAAGTTACCGCGGGGAGGGTGGGGGTTTCCGGTGGGGATACGCCGGCACCATCACCGTCCTGTTTCCGTCGTTATCGGCCGGTACTTCGCGTCGGTTCCACGGTAGGATCCATCGGGGGTCTACCGTGGGTTCTTCGTCGTGTTCGTCGGCCATTCGTCCGTCGACCTACGGAGAGATCGACTCTCGACCGGCGTCACCCAGGGACCGGACGGACAAGAGCGGGCAGTCCGCGCTTCGACCTCGGCCCCAAGGGAGTCAAGGATCCGGTAAGACGGGGAAGTTTTGCCGGGGTGTTGCAACGGACCCAAGTCGGGTCGTTACAATTTCAACTTCAATTTCAACTTCAATTTCAACATCATTTTCAACTTCAATTTCAACTTCAATTTCAACTTCAATTTCAACTTCAATTTCAACTTCAATTTCAACTTCAATTTCAACTTCAATTTCAACTTCAATTTCAACTTCAAATTCAACTTCAATTTTAACTTCAATTTCAACTTCAATTTCAACTTCAATTTCAACTTCATTTTTAATTTCAATTTCAACTTCAATTTCAACTTCAATTTCAACTTCAATTTCAACTTCAATTTTAACTTCAATTTCAACTTCAATTTCCACTTCAATTTCCACTTCAATTTCAACTTCAATTTCAACTTCAATTTCAACTTCAATTTCAACTTCAATTTTAACTTCAATTTCAACTTCAATTTCAACTTCAATTTCAACTTCAATTTCAACTTCAATTTCAACTTCAATTTCAACTTCAATTTTAACTTCAAATTCAACTTAAACTTCAATTTCAAACTTAACTTCAACTTCAACTTAACTTCAATTAAACTTCAACTTCAGTTTTAATTTCAATTTCAACTTCAATTTTAACTTCAATTTCAACTTCAATTTCAACTTCAATTTCAACTTCAATTTCAACTTCAATTTTAACTTCAATTTCAACTTCAATTTTAACTTGAATTTCAATTTCAATTTCAACTTCAATTTAAACTTCAACTTCAATTTCAAACTTAACTTCAACTTCAACTTAACTTCAATTAAACTTCAACTTCAGTTTTAATTTCAATTTCAACTTCAATTTTAACTTCCATTTCAACTTCAATTTCAACTTCAATTTCAACTTCATTTTTAACTTCAATTTCAACTTCAATTTCAACTTCAATTTCAACTTCAATTTCAACTTCAATTTTAACTTCAATTTCAACTTCAATTTCAACTTCAATTTCAACTTCAATTTCAACTTCAATTTCAACTTCAATTTCAACTTCAATTTCAACTTCAATTTCAACTTCAATTTCAACTTCAATTTCAACTTCAATTTCAACTTCAATTTCAACTTCAATTTCAACTTCAATTTCAACTTCAATTTCAACTTCAATTTCAACTTCAATTTCAACTTCAATTTCAACTTCAATTTCAACTTCATTTTCAACTTCAATTTCAACTTCAATTTCAACTTCAATTTCAACTTCAATTTCAACTTCAATTTCAACTTCATTTTTAATTTCAATTTCAACTTCAATTTCAACTTCAATTTCAACTTCAATTTCAACTTCAATTTTAACTTCAATTTCAACTTCAATTTCAACTTCAATTTCAACTTCAATTTCAACTTCAATTTTAACTTCAATTTCAACTTCAATTTCAACTTCAATTTCAACTTCAATTTCAACTTCAATTTCAACTTCAATTTCAACTTCAATTTCAACTTCAATTTCAACTTCAATTTTAACTTCAAATTTAACTTAAACTTCAATTTCAAACTTAACTTCAACTTCAACTTAACTTCAACTTAACTTCAACTTTAACTTCAACTTCATGTTCAAGTTCAACTTCAAATTCATCTTCAACTTAACTTCAACTTCAACTTCAACTTCACTTTCAAGTTCAAGTTCAAATTCATTTTTAACTTCAATTTCAACTTCAATTTCAACTTCAATTTCAACTTCAATTTCAACTTCAATTGCAACTTCAATTTCAACTTCAATTTCAACTTCAATTTCAACTTCGATTTCAACTTCAATTTCAACTTCAATTTCAACTTCAATTTCAACTTCAATTTCAACTTCAATTTCAATGTCAATTTCAACTTCAATTTCAACTTCAATTTTAACTTCAATTTCAACTTCAATTTCAACTTCAATTTTAACGTCAATTTCAACTTCAATTTTAACTTGAATTTCAATATCAATTTCAACTTCAATTTAAACTTCAACTTCAATTTCAAACTTAACTTCAACTTCAACTTAACTTCAATTAAACTTCAACTTCAGTTTTAACTTCAATTTCAACTTCAATTTCAACTTCAATTTCAACTTCAATTTCAACTTCAATTTTAACTTCAATTTCAACTTCAATTTCCACTTCAATTTCAACTTCAATTTCAACTTCAATTTCAACTTCAATTTCAACTTCAATTTCAACTTCAATTTCAACTTCAATTTCAACTTCAATTTCAACTTCAATTTCAACTTGAATTTCAACTTCAATTTCAACTTCAATTTCAACTTCAATTTTAACTTCAAATTCAACTTAAACTTCAATTTCAAACTTAACTTCAACTTCAACTTAACTTCAACTTCAACTTCAACTTCACTTTCAAGTTCAAGTTCAAATTCATTTTTAACTTCAATTTCAACTTCAATTTCAACTTCAATTTCTACTTCAATTTTAACTTCAATTTCAACTTCAATTTCAACTTCAATTTCAACTTCAATTTCAACTTCAATTTCAACTTCAATTTCAACTTCAATTTCAACTTCAATTTCAACTTCAATTTCAACTTCAATTTCAACTTCAATTTCAACTTCAATTTCAACTTCAATTTCAACTTCAATTTCAACTTCAATTGCAACTTCAATTTTAACTTCAATTTCAACTTCAATTTTAACTTCAAATTCAACTTCAATTTTAACTTCAAATTCAACTTAAACTTCAATTTCAAACTTATCTTCAACTTCAACTTAATTTCAACTTCAACTTCAACTTGACTTTCAAGTTCAACTTCAAATTCATCTTCAACTTAACTTCAACTTCAACTTCAACTTCACTTTCAAGTTCAATTTCAAATTCAACTTCAAATTCAACTTCAATTTTAACTTCAATTTCATCTTCAATTTCAACTTCACTTTCAACTTCAACTTCAATTTCAATTTCAATTTCAACTTCAGTTTCAACTTCAATTTCAACTTCAATTTCAACTTCAATTTCAACTTCGATTTCAACTTCAATTTCAACTTCAATTTCAACTTCAATTTCAACTTCAATTTCAACTTCAATTTCAACTTCAATTTCAACTTCAATTTCAACTTCAATTTCAACTTCAATTTCAACTTCAATTTCAACTTCAATTTCAACTTCAATTTCAATGTCAATTTCAACTTCAATTTCAACTTCAATTTCAACTTCAATTTTAACTTCAATTTCAACTTCAATTTCAACTTCAATTTCAACTTCATTTTTAACTTCAATTTCAACTTCAATTTCAACTTCAATTTCAACTTCAATTTCAACTTCAATTTTAACTTCAATTTCAACTTCAATTTCAACTTCAATTTCAACTTCAATTTCAACTTCAATTTCAACTTCAATTTCAACTTCAATTTCAACTTCAATTTCAACTTCAATTTCAACTTCAATTTCAACTTCAATTTCAACTTCAATTTCAACTTCAATTTCAACTTCAATTTCAACTTCAATTTCAACTTCAATTTCAACTTCAATTTCAACTTCAATTTCAACTTCAATTGCAACTTCAATTTCAACTTCAATTTCAACTTCAATTTCAACTTCGATTTCAACTTCAATTTCAACTTCAATTTCAACTTCAATTTCAACTTCAATTTCAACTTCAATTTCAACTTCAATTTCAATGTCAATTTCAACTTCAATTTCAACTTCAATTTTGACTTCAATTTCAACTTCAATTTCAACTTCAATTTTAACGTCAATTTCAACTTCAATTTTAACTTGAATTTCAATTTCAATTTCAACTTCAATTTAAACTTCAACTTCAATTTCAAACTTAACTTCAACTTCAACTTAACTTCAATTAAACTTCAACTTCAGTTTTAACTTCAATTTCAACTTCAATTTCAACTTCAATTTCAACTTCAATTTTAACTTCAATTTCAACTTCAATTTCCACTTCAATTTCAACTTCAATTTCAACTTCAATTTCAACTTCAATTTCAACTTCAATTTCAACTTCAATTTCAACTTCAATTTCAACTTCAATTTCAACTTCAACTTCAACTTCAATTTCAACTTCAATTTCAACTTCAATTTCAACTTCAATTTTAACTTCAATTTCAACTTCAATTTCAACTTCAATTTCAACTTCAATTTCAACTTCAATTTCAACTTCAATTTCAACTTCAATTTCAACTTCAATTTCAACTTCAATTTCAACTTCAATTTCAACTTCAATTTCAACTTCAATTTCAACTTCAATTTCAACTTCAATTTCAACTTCAATTTCAACTTCAATTTCAACTTCAATTTCAACTTCAATTTCAAATTCAATTTCAACTTCAATTTCAACTTCAATTTTAACTTCAAATTCAACTTAAACTTCAATTTCAAACTTAACTTCAACTTCAACTTAACTTCAACTTCAACTTCAACTTCACTTTCAAGTTCAAGTTCAAATTCATTTTTAACTTCAATTTCAACTTCAATTTCAACTTCAATTTCAACTTCAATTTCTACTTCAATTTTAACTTCAATTTCAACTTCAATTTCAACTTCAATTTCAACTTCAATTTCAACTTCAATTTCAACTTCAATTTCAACTTCAATTTCAACTTCAATTTCAACTTCAATTTCAACTTCAATTTCAACTTCAATTTCAACTTCATTTTTAATTTCAATTTCAACTTCAATTTCAACTTCAATTTCAACTTCAATTTCAACTTCAATTTTAACTTCAATTTCAACTTCAATTTCAACTTCAATTTCAACTTCAATTTCAACTTCAATTTTAACTTCAATTTCAACTTCAATTTCAACTTCAATTTCAACTTCAATTTCAACTTCAATTTCAACTTCAATTTCAACTTCAATTTTAACTTCAAATTCAACTTAAACTTCAATTTCAAACTTAACTTCAACTTCAACTTAACTTCAACTTAACTTCAACTTTAACTTCAACTTCATGTTCAAGTTCAACTTCAAATTCATCTTCAACTTAACTTCAACTTCAACTTCAACTTCACTTTCAAGTTCAAGTTCAAATTCATTTTTAACTTCAATTTCAACTTCAATTTCAACTTCAATTTCAACTTCAATTTCAACTTCAATTGCAACTTCAATTTCAACTTCAATTTCAACTTCAATTTCAACTTCGATTTCAACTTCAATTTCAACTTCAATTTCAACTTCAATTTCAACTTCAATTTCAACTTCAATTTCAACTTCAATTTCAATGTCAATTTCAACTTCAATTTCAACTTCAATTTTGACTTCAATTTCAACTTCAATTTCAACTTCAATTTTAACGTCAATTTCAACTTCAATTTTAACTTGAATTTCAATTTCAATTTCAACTTCAATTTAAACTTCAACTTCAATTTCAAACTTAACTTCAACTTCAACTTAACTTCAATTAAACTTCAACTTCAGTTTTAACTTCAATTTCAACTTCAATTTCAACTTCAATTTCAACTTCAATTTCAACTTCAATTTTAACTTCAATTTCAACTTCAATTTCCACTTCAATTTCAACTTCAATTTCAACTTCAATTTCAACTTCAATTTCAACTTCAATTTCAACTTCAATTTCAACTTCAATTTCAACTTCAATTTCAACTTCAACTTCAACTTCAATTTCAACTTCAATTTCAACTTCAATTTCAACTTCAATTTTAACTTCAAATTCAACTTAAACTTCAATTTCAAACTTAACTTCAACTTCAACTTAACTTCAACTTCAACTTCAACTTCACTTTCAAGTTCAAGTTCAAATTCATTTTTAACTTCAATTTCAACTTCAATTTCAACTTCAATTTCAACTTCAATTTCTACTTCAATTTTAACTTCAATTTCAACTTCAATTTCAACTTCAATTACAACTTCAATTTCAACTTCAATTTCAACTTCAATTTCAACTTCAATTTCAACTTCAATTTCAACTTCAATTTCAACTTCAATTTCAACTTCAATTTCAACTTCAATTTCAACTTCAATTTCAACTTCAATTTCAACTTCAATTGCAACTTCAATTTTAACTTCAATTTCAACTTCAATTTTAACTTCAAATTCAACTTCAATTTTAACTTCAAATTCAACTTAAACTTCAATTTCAAACTTATCTTCAACTTCAACTTAATTTCAACTTCAACTTCAACTTGACTTTCAAGTTCAACTTCAAATTCATCTTCAACTTAACTTCAACTTCAACTTCAACTTCACTTTCAAGTTCAATTTCAAATTCAACTTCAAATTCAACTTCAATTTTAACTTCAATTTCATCTTCAATTTCAACTTCACTTTCAACTTCAACTTCAATTTCAATTTCAATTTCAACTTCAGTTTCAACTTCAATTTCAACTTCAATTTCAACTTCAATTTCAACTTCGATTTCAACTTCAATTTCAACTTCAATTTCAACTTCAATTTCAACTTCAATTTCAACTTCAATTTCAACTTCAATTTCAACTTCAATTTCAACTTCAATTTCAATGTCAATTTCAACTTCAATTTCAACTTCAATTTTAACTTCAATTTCAACTTCAATTTCAACTTCAATTTTAACTTCAATTTCAACTTCAATTTTAACTTGAATTTCAATTTCAATTTCAACTTCAATTTAAACTTCAACTTCAATTTCAAACTTAACTTCAACTTCAACTTAACTTCAATTAAACTTCAACTTCAGTTTTAATTTCAATTTCAACTTCAATTTTAACTTCAATTTCAACTTCAATTTCAACTTCAATTTCAACTTCATTTTTAACTTCAATTTCAACTTCAATTTCAACTTCAATTTCAACTTCAATTTCAACTTCAATTTTAACTTCAATTTCAACTTCAATTTCAACTTCAATTTCAACTTCAATTTCAACTTCAATTTCAACTTCAATTTCAACTTCAATTTCAACTTCAATTTCAACTTCAATTTCAACTTCAATTTCAACTTCAATTTCAACTTCAATTTCAACTTCAATTTCAACTTCAATTTCAACTTCAATTTCAACTTCAATTTCAACTTCAATTTCAACTTCAATTTCAACTTCAATTTCAACTTCAATTTCAACTTCAATTTCAAATTCAATTTCAACTTCAATTTCAACTTCAATTTCAACTTCAATTTCAACTTCAATTTAAACTTCAACTTCAATTTCAAACTTAACTTCAACTTCAACTTAACTTCAATTAAACTTCAACTTCAGTTTTAATTTCAATTTCAACTTCAATTTTAACTTCAATTTTAACTTCAATTTCAACTTCAATTTCAACTTCAATTTCAACTTCATTTTTAACTTCAATTTCAACTTCAATTTCAACTTCAATTTCAACTTCAATTTCAACTTCAATTTTAACTTCAATTTCAACTTCAATTTCAACTTCAATTTCAACTTCAATTTCAACTTCAATTTCAACTTCAATTTCAACATCATTTTCAACTTCAATTTCAACTTCAATTTCAACTTCAATTTCAACTTCAATTTCAACTTCAATTTCAACTTCAATTTCAACTTCAACTTCAACTTCAATTTCAACTTCAATTTCAACACTCAATTTCAACTTCAATTTTAACTTCAAATTCAACTTAAACTTCAATTTCAAACTTAACTTCAACTTCAACTTAACTTCAACTTCAACTTCAACTTCACTTTCAAGTTCAAGTTCAAATTCATTTTTAACTTCAATTTCAACTTCAATTTCAACTTCAATTTCAACTTCAATTTCTACTTCAATTTTAACTTCAATTTCAACTTCAATTTCAACTTCAATTTCAACTTCAATTTCAACTTCAATTTCAACTTCAATTTCAACTTCAATTTCAACTTCAATTTCAACTTCAATTTCAACTTCAATTTCAACTTCAATTTCAACTTCAATTTCAACTTCAATTTCAACTTCAATTTTAACTTCAATTTCAACTTCAATTTCAACTTCAATTTCAACTTCAATTTCAACTTCAATTTTAACTTCAATTTCAACTTCAATTTCAACTTCAATTTCAACTTCAATTTCAACTTCAATTTCAACTTCAATTTCAACTTCAATTTTAACTTCAAATTCAACTTAAACTTCAAATTCAAACTTAACTTCAACTTCAACTTAACTTCAACTTAACTTCAACTTTAACTTCAACTTCATGTTCAAGTTCAACTTCAAATTCATCTTCAACTTAACTTCAACTTCAACTTCAACTTCACTTTCAAGTTCAAGTTCAAATTCATTTTTAACTTCAATTTCAACTTCAATTTCAACTTCAATTTCAACTTCAATTTCAACTTCAATTGCAACTTCAATTTCAACTTCAATTTCAACTTCAATTTCAACTTCGATTTCAACTTCAATTTCAACTTCAATTTCAACTTCAATTTCAACTTCAATTTCAACTTCAATTTCAACTTCAATTTCAATGTCAATTTCAACTTCAATTTCAACTTCAATTTTGACTTCAATTTCAACTTCAATTTCAACTTCAATTTTAACGTCAATTTCAACTTCAATTTTAACTTGAATTTCAATTTCAATTTCAACTTCAATTTAAACTTCAACTTCAATTTCAAACTTAACTTCAACTTCAACTTAACTTCAATTAAACTTCAACTTCAGTTTTAACTTCAATTTCAACTTCAATTTCAACTTCAATTTCAACTTCAATTTCAACTTCAATTTTAACTTCAATTTCAACTTCAATTTCCACTTCAATTTCAACTTCAATTTCAACTTCAATTTCAACTTCAATTTCAACTTCAATTTCAACTTCAATTTCAACTTCAATTTCAACTTCAATTTCAACTTCAATTTCAACTTCAATTGCAACTTCAATTTTAACTTCAATTTCAACTTCAATTTTAACTTCAAATTCAACTTCAATTTTAACTTCAAATTCAACTTAAACTTCAATTTCAAACTTAACTTCAACTTCAACTTAACTTCAACTTCAACTTCAACTTCACTTTCAAGTTCAAGTTCAAATTCATTTTTAACTTCAATTTCAACTTCAATTTCAACTTCAATTTCAACTTCAATTTCTACTTCAATTTTAACTTCAATTTCAACTTCAATTTCAACTTCAATTTCAACTTCAATTTCAACTTCAATTTCAACTTCAATTTCAACTTCAATTTCAACTTCAATTTCAACTTCAATTTCAACTTCAATTTCAACTTCAATTTCAACTTCAATTTCAACTTCAATTTCAACTTCAATTGCAACTTCAATTTTAACTTCAATTTCAACTTCAATTTTAACTTCAAATTCAACTTCAATTTTAACTTCAAATTCAACTTAAACTTCAATTTCAAACTTATCTTCAACTTCAACTTAATTTCAACTTCAACTTCAACTTGACTTTCAAGTTCAACTTCAAATTCATCTTCAACTTAACTTCAACTTCAACTTCAACTTCACTTTCAAGTTCAATTTCAAATTCAACTTCAAATTCAACTTCAATTTTAACTTCAATTTCATCTTCAATTTCAACTTCAATTTCAACTTCAATTTCAACTTCAATTTCAACTTCAATTGCAACTTCAATTTCAACTTCAATTTCAACTTCAATTTCAACTTCGATTTCAACTTCAATTTCAACTTCAATTTCAACTTCAATTTCAACTTCAATTTCAACTTCAATTTCAATGTCAATTTCAACTTCAATTTCAACTTCAATTTTGACTTCAATTTCAACTTCAATTTCAACTTCAATTTTAACGTCAATTTCAACTTCAATTTTAACTTGAATTTCAATTTCAATTTCAACTTCAATTTAAACTTCAACTTCAATTTCAAACTTAACTTCAACTTCAACTTAACTTCAATTAAACTTCAACTTCAGTTTTAACTTCAATTTCAACTTCAATTTCAACTTCAATTTCAACTTCAATTTCAACTTCAATTTCAACTTCAATTTTAACTTCAATTTCAACTTCAATTTCCACTTCAATTTCAACTTCAATTTCAACTTCAATTTCAACTTCAATTTCAACTTCAATTTCAACTTCAATTTCAACTTCAATTTCAACTTCAATTTCAACTTCAACTTCAACTTCAATTTCAACTTCAATTTCAACTTCAATTTCAACTTCAATTTTAACTTCAAATTCAACTTAAACTTCAATTTCAAACTTAACTTCAACTTCAACTTAACTTCAACTTCAACTTCAACTTCACTTTCAAGTTCAAGTTCAAATTCATTTTTAACTTCAATTTCAACTTCAATTTCAACTTCAATTTCAACTTCAATTTCTACTTCAATTTTAACTTCAATTTCAACTTCAATTTCAACTTCAATTTCAACTTCAATTTCAACTTCAATTTCAACTTCAATTTCAACTTCAATTTCAACTTCAATTTCAACTTCAATTTCAACTTCAATTTCAACTTCAATTTCAACTTCAATTTCAACTTCAATTTCAACTTCAATTTCAACTTCAATTTCAACTTCAATTGCAACTTCAATTTTAACTTCAATTTCAACTTCAATTTTAACTTCAAATTCAACTTCAATTTTAACTTCAAATTCAACTTAAACTTCAATTTCAAACTTATCTTCAACTTCAACTTAATTTCAACTTCAACTTCAACTTGACTTTCAAGTTCAACTTCAAATTCATCTTCAACTTAACTTCAACTTCAACTTCAACTTCACTTTCAAGTTCAATTTCAAATTCAACTTCAAATTCAACTTCAATTTTAACTTCAATTTCATCTTCAATTTCAACTTCACTTTCAACTTCAACTTCAATTTCAATTTCAATTTCAACTTCAGTTTCAACTTCAATTTCAACTTCAATTTCAACTTCAATTTCAACTTCGATTTCAACTTCAATTTCAACTTCAATTTCAACTTCAATTTCAACTTCAATTTCAACTTCAATTTCAACTTCAATTTCAACTTCAATTTCAACTTCAATTTCAACTTCAATTTCAATGTCAATTTCAACTTCAATTTCAACTTCAATTTTAACTTCAATTTCAACTTCAATTTCAACTTCAATTTTAACTTCAATTTCAACTTCAATTTTAACTTGAATTTCAATTTCAATTTCAACTTCAATTTAAACTTCAACTTCAATTTCAAACTTAACTTCAACTTCAACTTAACTTCAATTAAACTTCAACTTCAGTTTTAATTTCAATTTCAACTTCAATTTTAACTTCAATTTCAACTTCAATTTCAACTTCAATTTCAACTTCATTTTTAACTTCAATTTCAACTTCAATTTCAACTTCAATTTCAACTTCAATTTCAACTTCAATTTTAACTTCAATTTCAACTTCAATTTCAACTTCAATTTCAACTTCAATTTCAACTTCAATTTCAACTTCAATTTCAACTTCAATTTCAACTTCAATTTCAACTTCAATTTCAACTTCAATTTCAACTTCAATTTCAACTTCAATTTCAACTTCAATTTCAACTTCAATTTCAACTTCAATTGCAACTTCAATTTCAACTTCAATTTCAACTTCAATTTCAACTTCGATTTCAACTTCAATTTCAACTTCAATTTCAACTTCAATTTCAACTTCAATTTCAACTTCAATTTCAATGTCAATTTCAACTTCAATTTCAACTTCAATTTTGACTTCAATTTCAACTTCAATTTCAACTTCAATTTTAACGTCAATTTCAACTTCAATTTTAACTTGAATTTCAATTTCAATTTCAACTTCAATTTAAACTTCAACTTCAATTTCAAACTTAACTTCAACTTCAACTTAACTTCAATTAAACTTCAACTTCAGTTTTAACTTCAATTTCAACTTCAATTTCAACTTCAATTTCAACTTCAATTTCAACTTCAATTTCAACTTCAATTTTAACTTCAATTTCAACTTCAATTTCCACTTCAATTTCAACTTCAATTTCAACTTCAATTTCAACTTCAATTTCAACTTCAATTTCAACTTCAATTTCAACTTCAATTTCAACTTCAATTTCAACTTCAACTTCAACTTCAATTTCAACTTCAATTTCAACTTCAATTTCAACTTCAATTTTAACTTCAAATTCAACTTAAACTTCAATTTCAAACTTAACTTCAACTTCAACTTAACTTCAACTTCAACTTCAACTTCACTTTCAAGTTCAAGTTCAAATTCATTTTTAACTTCAATTTCAACTTCAATTTCAACTTCAATTTCAACTTCAATTTCTACTTCAATTTTAACTTCAATTTCAACTTCAATTTCAACTTCAATTTCAACTTCAATTTCAACTTCAATTTCAACTTCAATTTCAACTTCAATTTCAACTTCAATTTCAACTTCAATTTCAACTTCAATTTCAACTTCAATTTCAACTTCAATTTCAACTTCAATTTCAACTTCAATTTCAACTTCAATTTCAACTTCAATTGCAACTTCAATTTTAACTTCAATTTCAACTTCAATTTTAACTTCAAATTCAACTTCAATTTTAACTTCAAATTCAACTTAAACTTCAATTTCAAACTTATCTTCAACTTCAACTTAATTTCAACTTCAACTTCAACTTGACTTTCAAGTTCAACTTCAAATTCATCTTCAACTTAACTTCAACTTCAACTTCAACTTCACTTTCAAGTTCAATTTCAAATTCAACTTCAAATTCAACTTCAATTTTAACTTCAATTTCATCTTCAATTTCAACTTCACTTTCAACTTCAACTTCAATTTCAATTTCAATTTCAACTTCAGTTTCAACTTCAATTTCAACTTCAATTTCAACTTCAATTTCAACTTCGATTTCAACTTCAATTTCAACTTCAATTTCAACTTCAATTTCAACTTCAATTTCAACTTCAATTTCAACTTCAATTTCAACTTCAATTTCAACTTCAATTTCAACTTCAATTTCAATGTCAATTTCAACTTCAATTTCAACTTCAATTTTAACTTCAATTTCATCTTCAATTTCAACTTCACTTTCAACTTCAACTTCAATTTCAATTTCAATTTCAACTTCAGTTTCAACTTCAATTTCAACTTCAATTTCAACTTCAATTTCAACTTCGATTTCAACTTCAATTTCAACTTCAATTTCAACTTCAATTTCAACTTCAATTTCAACTTCAACTTCAATTTAAACTTCAACTTCAATTTCAAACTTAACTTCAACTTCAACTTAACTTCAATTAAACTTCAACTTCAGTTTTAATTTCAATTTCAACTTCAATTTTAACTTCAATTTCAACTTCAATTTCAACTTCAATTTCAACTTCATTTTTAACTTCAATTTCAACTTCAATTTCAACTTCAATTTCAACTTCAATTTCAACTTCAATTTTAACTTCAATTTCAACTTCAATTTCAACTTCAATTTCAACTTCAATTTCAACTTCAATTTCAACTTCAATTTCAACTTCAATTTCAACTTCAATTTCAACTTCAATTTCAACTTCAATTTCAACTTCAATTTCAACTTCAATTTCAACTTCAATTTCAACTTCAATTTCAACTTCAATTTCAACTTCAATTTCAACTTCAATTTCAACTTCAATTTCAACTTCAATTTCAACTTCAATTTCAACTTCAATTTCAACTTCAATTTCAAATTCAATTTCAACTTCAATTTCAACTTCAATTTCAACTTCAATTTAAACTTCAACTTCAATTTCAAACTTAACTTCAACTTCAACTTAACTTCAATTAAACTTCAACTTCTGTTTTAATTTCAATTTCAACTTCAATTTTAACTTCAATTTTAACTTCAATTTCAACTTCAATTTCAACTTCAATTTCAACTTCATTTTTAACTTCAATTTCAACTTCAATTTCAACTTCAATTTCAACTTCAATTTCAACTTCAATTTTAACTTCAATTTCAACTTCAATTTCAACTTCAATTTCAACTTCAATTTCAACTTCAATTTCAACTTCAATTTCAACATCATTTTCAACTTCAATTTCAACTTCAATTTCAACTTCAATTTCAACTTCAATTTCAACTTCAATTTCAACTTCAATTTCAACTTCAACTTCAACTTCAATTTCAACTTCAATTTCAACTTCAATTTCAACTTCAATTTTAACTTCAAATTCAACTTAAACTTCAATTTCAAACTTAACTTCAACTTCAACTTAACTTCAACTTCAACTTCAACTTCACTTTCAAGTTCAAGTTCAAATTCATTTTTAACTTCAATTTCAACTTCAATTTCAACTTCAATTTCAACTTCAATTTCTACTTCAATTTTAACTTCAATTTCAACTTCAATTTCAACTTCAATTTCAACTTCAATTTCAACTTCAATTTCAACTTCAATTTCAACTTCAATTTCAACTTCAATTTCAACTTCAATTTCAACTTCAATTTCAACTTCAATTTCAACTTCAATTTTAACTTCAATTTCAACTTCAATTTCAACTTCAATTTCAACTTCAATTTCAACTTCAATTTTAACTTCAATTTCAACTTCAATTTCAACTTCAATTTCAACTTCAATTTCAACTTCAATTTCAACTTCAATTTCAACTTCAATTTTAACTTCAAATTCAACTTAAACTTCAATTTCAAACTTAACTTCAACTTCAACTTAACTTCAACTTAACTTCAACTTTAACTTCAACTTCATGTTCAAGTTCAACTTCAAATTCATCTTCAACTTAACTTCAACTTCAACTTCAACTTCACTTTCAAGTTCAAGTTCAAATTCATTTTTAACTTCAATTTCAACTTCAATTTCAACTTCAATTTCAACTTCAATTTCAACTTCAATTGCAACTTCAATTTCAACTTCAATTTCAACTTCAATTTCAACTTCGATTTCAACTTCAATTTCAACTTCAATTTCAACTTCAATTTCAACTTCAATTTCAACTTCAATTTCAACTTCAATTTCAATGTCAATTTCAACTTCAATTTCAACTTCAATTTCAACTTCAATTTCAACTTCAATTTTAACGTCAATTTCAACTTCAATTTTAACTTGAATTTCAATTTCAATTTCAACTTCAATTTAAACTTCAACTTCAATTTCAAACTTAACTTCAACTTCAACTTAACTTCAATTAAACTTCAACTTCAGTTTTAACTTCAATTTCAACTTCAATTTCAACTTCAATTTCAACTTCAATTTTAACTTCAATTTTAACTTCAATTTCAACTTCAATTTCAACTTCAATTTCAACTTCAATTTCAACTTCAATTTCAACTTCAATTTCAACTTCAATTTCAACTTCAATTTCAACTTCAACTTCAACTTCAATTTCAACTTCAATTTCAACTTCAATTTCAACTTCAATTTTAACTTCAAATTCAACTTAAACTTCAATTTCAAACTTAACTTCAACTTCAACTTCAACTTCACTTTCAAGTTCAAGTTCAAATTCATTTTTAACTTCAATTTCAACTTCAATTTCAACTTCAATTTCAACTTCAATTTCTACTTCAATTTTAACTTCAATTTCAACTTCAATTTCAACTTCAATTTCAACTTCAATTTCAACTTCAATTTCAACTTCAATTTCAACTTCAATTTCAACTTCAATTTCAACTTTAATTTCAACTTCAATTTCAACTTCAATTTCAACTTCAATTTCAACTTCAATTTCAACTTCAATTTCAACTTCAATTTCAACTTCAATTGCAACTTCAATTTTAACTTCAATTTCAACTTCAATTTTAACTTCAAATTCAACTTCAATTTTAACTTCAAATTCAACTTAAACTTCAATTTCAAACTTATCTTCAACTTCAACTTAATTTCAACTTCAACTTCAACTTGACTTTCAAGTTCAACTTCAAATTCATCTTCAACTTAACTTCAACTTCAACTTCAACTTCACTTTCAAGTTCAATTTCAAATTCAACTTCAAATTCAACTTCAATTTTAACTTCAATTTCATCTTCAATTTCAACTTCACTTTCAACTTCAACTTCAATTTCAATTTCAATTTCAACTTCAGTTTCAACTTCAATTTCAACTTCAATTTCAACTTCAATTTCAACTTCGATTTCAACTTCAATTTCAACTTCAATTTCAACTTCAATTTCAACTTCAATTTCAACTTCAATTTCAACTTTAATTTCAACTTCAATTTCAACTTCAATTTCAATGTCAATTTCAACTTCAATTTCAACTTCAATTTTAACTTCAATTTCAACTTCAATTTCAACTTCAATTTTAACTTCAATTTCAACTTCAATTTTAACTTGAATTTCAATTTCAATTTCAACTTCAATTTAAACTTCAACTTCAATTTCAAACTTAACTTCAACTTCAACTTAACTTCAATTAAACTTCAACTTCAGTTTTAATTTCAATTTCAACTTCAATTTTAACTTCAATTTCAACTTCAATTTCAACTTCAATTTCAACTTCATTTTTAACTTCAATTTCAACTTCAATTTCCACTTCAATTTCAACTTCAATTTCAACTTCAATTTCAACTTCAATTTCAACTTCAATTTCAACTTCAATTTCAACTTCAATTTCAACTTCAATTTCAACTTCAACTTCAACTTCAATTTCAACTTCAATTTCAACTTCAATTTCAACTTCAATTTTAACTTCAAATTCAACTTAAACTTCAATTTCAAACTTAACTTCAACTTCAACTTAACTTCAACTTCAACTTCAACTTCACTTTCAAGTTCAAGTTCAAATTCATTTTTAACTTCAATTTCAACTTCAATTTCAACTTCAATTTCAACTTCAATTTCTACTTCAATTTTAACTTCAATTTCAACTTCAATTTCAACTTCAATTTCAACTTCAATTTCAACTTCAATTTCAACTTCAATTTCAACTTCAATTTCAACTTCAATTTCAACTTCAATTTCAACTTCAATTTCAACTTCAATTTCAACTTCAATTTCAACTTCAATTTCAACTTCAATTTCAACTTCAATTGCAACTTCAATTTTAACTTCAATTTCAACTTCAATTTTAACTTCAAATTCAACTTCAATTTTAACTTCAAATTCAACTTAAACTTCAATTTCAAACTTATCTTCAACTTCAACTTAATTTCAACTTCAACTTCAACTTGACTTTCAAGTTCAACTTCAAATTCATCTTCAACTTAACTTCAACTTCAACTTCAACTTCACTTTCAAGTTCAATTTCAAATTCAACTTCAAATTCAACTTCAATTTTAACTTCAATTTCATCTTCAATTTCAACTTTACTTTCAACTTCAACTTCAATTTCAATTTCAATTTCAACTTCAGTTTCAACTTCAATTTCAACTTCAATTTCAACTTCAATTTCAACTTCGATTTCAACTTCAATTTCAACTTCAATTTCAACTTCAATTTCAACTTCAATTTCAACTTCAATTTCAACTTCAATTTCAACTTCAATTTCAACTTCAATTTCAATGTCAATTTCAACTTCAATTTCAACTTCAATTTTAACTTCAATTTCAACTTCAATTTCAACTTCAATTTTAACTTCAATTTCAACTTCAATTTTAACTTGAATTTCAATTTCAATTTCAACTTCAATTTAAACTTCAACTTCAATTTCAAACTTAACTTCAACTTCAACTTAACTTCAATTAAACTTCAACTTCAGTTTTAATTTCAATTTCAACTTCAATTTTAACTTCAATTTCAACTTCAATTTCAACTTCAATTTCAACTTCATTTTTAACTTCAATTTCAACTTCAATTTCAACTTCAATTTCAACTTCAATTTCAACTTCAATTTTAACTTCAATTTCAACTTCAATTTCAACTTCAATTTCAACTTCAATTTCAACTTCAATTTCAACTTCAATTTCAACTTCAATTTCAACTTCAATTTCAACTTCAATTTCAACTTCAATTTCAACTTCAATTTCAACTTCAATTTCAACTTCAATTTCAACTTCAATTTCAACTTCAATTTCAACTTCAATTTCAACTTCAATTTCAACTTCAATTTCAACTTCAATTTCAACTTCAATTTCAAATTCAATTTCAACTTCAATTTCAACTTCAATTTCAACTTCAATTTAAACTTCAACTTCAATTTCAAACTTAACTTCAACTTCAACTTAACTTCAATTAAACTTCAACTTCAGTTTTAATTTCAATTTCAACTTCAATTTTAACTTCAATTTTAACTTCAATTTCAACTTCAATTTCAACTTCAAATTCAACTTCATTTTTAACTTCAATTTCAACTTCAATTTCAACTTCAATTTCAACTTCAATTTCAACTTCAATTTTAACTTCAATTTCAACTTCAATTTCAACTTCAATTTCAACTTCAATTTCAACTTCAATTTCAACTTCAATTTCAACATCATTTTCAACTTCAATTTCAACTTCAATTTCAACTTCAATTTCAACTTCAATTTCAACTTCAATTTCAACTTCAATTTCAACTTCAATTTCAACTTCAATTTCAACTTCAATTTCAACTTCAATTTCAACTTCAATTTCAACTTCAATTTCAACTTCAATTTCAACTTCAATTTCAACTTCAATTTCAACTTCAATTTCAACTTCAATTTCAACTTCAATTTCAACTTCAATTTCAACTTCAATTTCAACTTCAATTTCAACTTCAATTTTAACTTCAAATTCAACTTAAACTTCAATTTCAAACTTAACTTCAACTTCAACTTAACTTCAACTTCAACTTCAACTTCACTTTCAAGTTCAAGTTCAAATTCATTTTTAACTTCAATTTCAACTTCAATTTCAACTTCAATTTCAACTTCAATTTCTACTTCAATTTTAACTTCAATTTCAACTTCAATTTCAACTTCAATTTCAACTTCAATTTCAACTTCAATTTCAACTTCAATTTCAACTTCAATTTCAACTTCAATTTCAACTTCAATTTCAACTTCAATTTCAACTTCATTTTTAATTTCAATTTTAACTTCAATTTCAACTTCAATTTCAACTTCAATTTCAACTTCAATTTTAACTTCAATTTCAACTTCAATTTCAATGTCAATTTCAACTTCAATTTCAACTTCAATTTTAACTTCAATTTCAACTTCAATTTCAACTTCAATTTTAACGTCAATTTCAACTTCAATTTTAACTTGAATTTCAATTTCAATTTCAACTTCAATTTAAACTTCAACTTCAATTTCAAACTTAACTTCAACTTCAACTTAACTTCAATTAAACTTCAACTTCAGTTTTAACTTCAATTTCAACTTCAATTTCAACTTCAATTTCAACTTCAATTTCAACTTCAATTTTAACTTCAATTTCAACTTCAATTTCCACTTCAATTTCAACTTCAATTTCAACTTCAATTTCAACTTCAATTTCAACTTCAATTTCAACTTCAATTTCAACTTCAATTTCAACTTCAATTTCAACTTCAATTTCAACTTCAATTTCAACTTCAATTTCAACTTCAATTTCAACTTCAATTTCAACTTCAATTTTAACTTCAAATTCAACTTAAACTTCAATTTCAAACTTAACTTCAACTTCAACTTAACTTCAACTTCAACTTCAACTTCACTTTCAAGTTCAAGTTCAAATTCATTTTTAACTTCAATTTCAACTTCAATTTCAACTTCAATTTCAACTTCAATTTCTACTTCAATTTTAACTTCAATTTCAACTTCAATTTCAACTTCAATTTCAACTTCAATTTCAACTTCAATTTCAACTTCAATTTCAACTTCAATTTCAACTTCAATTTCAACTTCAATTTCAACTTCAATTTCAACTTCAATTTCAACTTCAATTTCAACTTCAATTTCAACTTCAATTTCAACTTCAATTTCAACTTCAATTGCAACTTCAATTTTAACTTCAATTTCAACTTCAATTTTAACTTCAAATTCAACTTCAATTTTAACTTCAAATTCAACTTAAACTTCAATTTCAAACTTATCTTCAACTTCAACTTAATTTCAACTTCAACTTCAACTTGACTTTCAAGTTCAACTTCAAATTCATCTTCAACTTAACTTCAACTTCAACTTCAACTTCACTTTCAAGTTCAATTTCAAATTCAACTTCAAATTCAACTTCAATTTTAACTTCAATTTCATCTTCAATTTCAACTTCACTTTCAACTTCAACTTCAATTTCAATTTCAATTTCAACTTCAGTTTCAACTTCAATTTCAACTTCAATTTCAACTTCAATTTCAACTTCGATTTCAACTTCAATTTCAACTTCAATTTCAACTTCAATTTCAACTTCAATTTCAACTTCAATTTCAACTTCAATTTCAACTTCAATTTCAACTTCAATTTCAATGTCAATTTCAACTTCAATTTCAACTTCAATTTTAACTTCAATTTCAACTTCAATTTCAACTTCAATTTTAACTTCAATTTCAACTTCAATTTTAACTTGAACTTCAATTTCAATTTCAACTTCAATTTAAACTTCAACTTCAATTTCAAACTTAACTTCAACTTCAACTTAACTTCAATTAAACTTCAACTTCAGTTTTAATTTCAATTTCAACTTCAATTTTAACTTCAATTTCAACTTCAATTTCAACTTCAATTTCAACTTCATTTTTAACTTCAATTTCAACTTCAATTTCAACTTCAATTTCAACTTCAATTTCAACTTCAATTTTAACTTCAATTTCAACTTCAATTTCAACTTCAATTTCAACTTCAATTTCAACTTCAATTTCAACTTCAATTTCAACTTCAATTTCAACTTCAATTTCAACTTCAATTTCAACTTCAATTTCAACTTCAATTTCAACTTCAATTTCAACTTCAATTTCAACTTCAATTTCAACTTCAATTTCAACTTCAATTTCAACTTCAATTTCAACTTCAATTTCAACTTCAATTTCAACTTCAATTTCAACTTCAATTTAAACTTCAACTTCAATTTCAAACTTAACTTCAACTTCAACTTAACTTCAATTAAACTTCAACTTCAGTTTTAATTTCAATTTCAACTTCAATTTTAACTTCAATTTTAACTTCAATTTCAACTTCAATTTCAACTTCAATTTCAACTTCATTTTTAACTTCAATTTCAACTTCAATTTCAACTTCAATTTCAACTTCAATTTCAACTTCAATTTTAACTTCAATTTCAACTTCAATTTCAACTTCAATTTCAACTTCAATTTCAACTTCAATTTCAACTTCAATTTCAACATCATTTTCAACTTCAATTTCAACTTCAATTTCAACTTCAATTTCAACTTCAATTTCAACTTCAATTTCAACTTCAATTTCAACTTCAATTTCAACTTCAATTTCAACTTTAATTTCAACTTCAATTTCAACTTCAATTTCAACTTCAATTTCAACTTCAATTTCAACTTCAATTTCAACTTCAATTTCAACTTCAATTTCAACTTCAATTTCAACTTCAATTTTAACTTCAAATTCAACTTAAACTTCAATTTCAAACTTAACTTCAACTTCAACTTAACTTCAACTTCAACTTCAACTTCACTTTCAAGTTCAAGTTCAAATTCATTTTTAACTTCAATTTCAACTTCAATTTCAACTTCAATTTAAACTTCAACTTCAATTTCAAACTTAACTTCAACTTCAACTTAACTTCAATTAAACTTCAACTTCAGTTTTAATTTCAATTTCAACTTCAATTTTAACTTCAATTTCAACTTCAATTTCAACTTCAATTTCAACTTCATTTTTAACTTCAATTTCAACTTCAATTTCAACTTCAATTTCAACTTCAATTTCAACTTCAATTTTAACTTCAATTTCAACTTCAATTTCAACTTCAATTTCAACTTCAATTTCAACTTCAATTTCAACTTCAATTTCAACTTCAATTTCAACTTCAATTTCAACTTCAATTTCAACTTCAATTTCAACTTCAATTTCAACTTCAATTTCAA